>WAAG01086354.1:3638-18303 GCA_013390105.1 Tichodroma muraria | reverse complement strand
ATCATAGAAATGTTTCTTTTAAATACTTTTCTTTATGAAAGAAGACAATACAGGCTGCCTATTGGCCCTCATTATCCCCACCTCGATTTGACTTGCCTACCTGCTCCGCTGCACTGGTTCAAGACAATTAATCCTAATATTCAACCCTCCTGGTGTAATTTCTCATCTTGGCAGGTCTCTTTCTATAATGACTAAAGAGGAGTGGCCAAATTCTCAAAACCTCTGGGGTGAGCTGGATACATTTCCACAAACACAGACAACAATTTGATCCTGATATGTTGATGAAATGTGGTGTTATCAAACCAAAGTGAGCATTTAAAGTCACTGTCCAAATAAAACACACAGTGCTGGTCGTTGCATTACAGACATGGTACAAAAAGGGAAGTCTGCTGATACGGAAAAAGGGAACTATAGGCAACTATTGTTTTAGGTTTCAGAGACAGCTGATGTTGAAGAAACATTTCTATGATTTTCGTAATTACACCACCAAAATCTCTGCATAAAACTCTCAGGTGTTTTAACCAACAGCAAACTAGTCACATCTGTCTGTGAAATTGATGTTGGATGGGGATTATGGTCAAGAATCAATTCTCAGATAGAAAGACGTTTATCTGCAGTTATCCCTCTGGTAGTAACAGTTAGCCCAGTTTTAGATATTTCAAACCAGAGTGGACTATAACTGGGATTCTGCTCCTTCACCTACCTCTCTGTATTGCTTCCTCCCCTGGAGGCAGCAGGATGCCTGACCAAGCAAAAATGCCTGACCAAGAGAACAGGCCATTGGCAGCTTTTTTCCGCAAGCCAATGCCATTTATTTGAGTCTTCATTCCTCAAAAGACAAAGAGGAGCCAGGTAGAGGTAACTGTGGGGTAAAATAATCAATTGCTACAGTTCTGCTATTCCAGTCACTCCAGCCACAGACCCTGGGTGTAAATTGATAATTAGATGAGATTTCTTTGCTTCTGAAGAAGATTCATTCTAACTTGTATTAGGTAAGATTTAGACCTGCAGTTGTTCAACAGGTGAGGAAACCAGAATTGGATTTCATAAAGGTTTGGAATCTCTGTATTTCCAGATTTATGAATAACCTTAATATTTTATTTCTTTGGGATCTTTTGTCTTCAAAATACTGAAAGAAAGCATAACCAAGGCTAAGGAAATCAAGATTCACCACAACCAGTGACAGCTTCTCTGCAGGTAATGCTGTAGCTCCCAGAGCCATTTGAGAGGCTCTGCATGGCAGGGTTTGGGGGATTTCTCCTGTTAGGAAGGGAAACTCACATGATCTTAATCAGAGGCAGCACCCACATCTAACCACAGATCTACAGCACATATCAGTTTCTGAGTCACAAACTTAGAGGCACAATATACAAGTAGTCGTGGGTTTTCAGCATGAATTTACACCAGCTGACAGGAAGGAAAGCCAGAGAATAAAAAAGTCACTGCAAAAAAAAAATTATTAGCTTTTTATAGCCATTTCTCACATGGCAGTGGTGTCATGGAAGGATTTTATACCACTATAGTCCACTGCCTCTTCTTTATGCCAGGGCTTTTTGTAACTACAGGTTGAATGGGATTGGTGAATTGATCCATCAAAAGAGAAATGGAACCCAAGATCTTCTCTTTCACGGCTTTTTCAGGCAAACCAGTTCCCCAAGTGAAGTCACCCCATGGCTGCACAGACAGACACACCAGCTCAAAGCACAGTAAAGCATGAAATGAAAACAAATAATAGGAAATGTTGGATTGCAAATTTTGGCATCATGACTAAATGCAAGCTACATCTGCATGCCTTTGGGCACACACAGAAAGGTAAAAGAGGGGGGAAATAAAATTACACTTCCATATAGTACTTATAAATACAATCCATAATATTTTTTTTAGAAACCGTTATTGGTGTAAGGTCAATGTAGTAAATATTTCTGAATACCATTCACATCTACATTCTCCTCAGATCTAATATGTATATTTGGAAGTTAGAAATATTTCCACTGGAAACAGCATTTAGGCCAGTAGGAAGCTTATTTCTTAAGGACCTATTTTATTTTTATTTCATTTTGGTTTGTTTTACTTTCCTTATTTTATTCTACTTCCTTTTTGCTACTTAATTCAACATAGAAGAGGTAACATGTCAGTCTTGCCAAGATGCTTTCACCTTCTCTGAGCATGCTTCAAAAGAATAGTGGTGTTTTATTAGCTGATATTGATCATAAAGCAAACGGCAATATATTGGCTTAGGCAGGCAAACATTGCCATACCCAGTAAGACGAAACCTACATTTATTTTAAAGTAGAATTAGGGTCTATATGACTACCAGGACTTAGTCAAAGGTCATAGGGAGCAACAAAAATTTTTATCAAAAGTTGGGGCATGCTATAATAAATATTTGAGCCAAATCAACCAAACCACATTCTACCTTCTTTTTATTTTCTTTTTCTGTTGTTGTTTTTTTCTTGGTGTTATCAAAGGGAATAAAATATCCCTTCCCTTCACACATTATAAATTTAGGGCAACTCAGGAAATTGCTCATTAGAAAATGAATTTAAGTCATATGTGACCAAAAGCAGAGGGAGCTACTCCTGTTCTGACTGACTGACTGACTTGGCCATACCAATAACCTGCATAGTGGAATGTTTCCTGCTGTTGGCTGACAGACTTGTGGATCAAGAACTACTTGTTTCAAACATTCACAAATTATTCCAAGTAATCATTAGGCTGGTAAAAGTTGTGATCTATTCCTTAGAGAATTTGGGAACAGTAAAAATCAGAAAAGTTAACTGAAGGAATTATTTATTGTCCATTATTTGGTAAATTATTCCATCACTGAAGCTATGCAAGGCATTGAAACCTCATATTAACAAATAATTCCTTAAATATATTAGCCTAATGGTCTGATTTCCAAATGAACTGCTATGAACCTACCTGGGAAAAGTGAATCTCTGGTGAGTATTTCATAGTGAGAACCCTACACTACTGTCTCCATCTGATAGTTATTTCGTACCCTGAGGCATGTGGCTTGATTTAGCCTAGACACTAACTACAAATGTCATTTCCATTCATATGGCCCTAACTCAGTAAAAAAATTAAACATATGCTCAAGACCCTGAGAAGTCAGCTCCTCACATTTTGAGCATTAAGCACAGTCACATCCTTCGTTAAATTCTGGTCAGAAGGATTGGGATTATCCAAGTGCTTAGAGCTGAGCATGTTTTTATTTGCTTTGCTCAATTAGGACTATAATGAACTCATTCTGTTTTGCAGATTCCAAAGCTCCCTGCTTCAACAACCATTATGTTTTTTTGCCCAACAATGAAGAACTAGAAATTTTTGAATCCTCCACTGGTTTAGCTGCAACTGTCCATCAACTCCTCTGTTGAGGCTGCAGTTTTTATACCACAGGTGAATGGGCAGCAGTAATTCTGGATTACAGAAAGATGCTGAGCATCCAAACCCTGATGACCAAGAGCTCTGATTCATAACCCCACTGGATTAATCATGGGGCTGCAGAAGGTTACTGCCCCAGCTGTCTGCCCCCACTTATATCCAATGTTACTCTGTTGGAAGCTATCTCTCCAGTCTTCTGGAGATATCAAGGAGCTATCTTCTCCTTGCACATAAACCCAGCAAGGAATGGGAATTAAACACATCTGGTTGATCCTAAGGATGGGAAAGTGTAAACATGATGGATCCCTCTCAAGTCATAGAAAAAAACCTGTATTTCCAAAATCTGTAGGTGACTGCCCAGTTTCAAATGAAATGGAAGATCACGGAAGAGCAGGAAAAACAACTCCCACAGCTTAAAACCTTGTGATTATCAGATGATTTTCTTAAGTTTAAGCACAATATTATTACTCTATTTTCCTATGTTTCACTCTTACTTTCAGAATAAAAAATATTAGCAAGTTACAGATGTTTATATTATTGAATTATGTATTGAGAAAGATATACAGAATAACTATTTCATTTCTCAAACAATTCAGCTAGTCAGAAAAGATTGCAAATAAATCCTGCCACAATTTCTGCACAAATCTGTTAGTCAGTACCACTACCATACATTTTTATTTCTGCGCTTTGAGGTGTGTACCATGAGAATAACATTTCTGCTGTGACTCCAGAGCTTTATCTTCTGCACAGCTATTCCCAGCACCTCACGGCTAACTGTGCATCCCCCTGCTTTGCTCTTGCATGGAAACATCAGGTGACCTCCCTTCAAGCTTCCACACTGGTGTTAGAAACAACTGCTCAGTGGCAAAGCATCGCGGGCTACGTTGTCTGGCTCTGGAGTGACGGGAGCCAGGGGGAGCATGCTTTGCTGCCTTGGCCACAGAATCACACAGAGATCTGTTTTCCTCCCCTAAATGACTGAAAATCAGTAATAACCAGGCTGAAATCAATGGAGCTTTACTGCTGTATGCTGTGTTAACACGAGGTGTGAATCTGCCTTTGGATACGGATTCTGCAGCAGGGAATGGTGAGCAGGAATGCTCCAATTGCTCTGACTTCACTCGCCAGTTGCTGATATTAACTCTATATATTTTAAGCAGACACTTGCAGTTTCTCAGATGTCTTCTCTTTTTCATTTATTAGTTGAGTTATATTTTAAGGGTGCTGAGAGATTTACTGTCAATGTATAAGATGTATTCATTTTGGTTAAGGCAAAATCCTTGCGCTAGGATCCAAATGTTGGACACATCTGTTAGTAGGCTAAGGAATGACCCTGTGTTATTATTATTTTTTAAAACCTGACAGCTCACACATTTGAAAATTGCATAAAAATATGTAGCTTAGCATCTCTGCCTTCTCTTTGTACTATTTGCTCACATCCGGATTCATTTTTTCCCTTGCCTGAAGCGGGGTAAGGACAGCCCATATCAATCGCTCCCTATGCCAGATCACATTAGGGAAACCCCCAACTTTTCATTTCAAATCAGCAGCATCTTTCCTTTGATCCAGAAGACCACAGCTGGGAAGCTGACATGACTCTGCCTCGTGCTTCCCCTGCTCCGAGCCCCTCTAACGAATTCTAGCAGAGTCACCTCTGCTCGGTTTTAACAGAACCTTTTCCTCCTGTCACTGACAGAGCAGCAGAATTAATCACACTCAGCCCAACTAACATTAACAATCTGTCAAAGTGGCCAACGAAATGCTTCATCTACTGTAACTAGAAAATTCACCTGAAGACCTGCTGATTTGTCCTGGCATTTCTGCCTGTAGGACAAAACAGACAGAAACCACCTTTTTTCCCCTCGTTTTCTCTTCAATATTTGCCACCTCCTCTTCTGTTGCTTTTTTTTAATTATTTTATTTTGCTTGTCTTGGTTTTGTTTTATTCCCTTACAGTAGTTCAGAATTCACTGAGTGGGAAAAAGATTTCTGGTTAAAGAAATGCTCATGCAGTGTTCTCTCTTAGATGGCACGTGGGCCTTTACTGTTAACACCAAGACAGGGGTTGTTGGAAGTTTTCGCAATAATGTCAACAAATCAATACAGTGACTTTGTGATGATTGTGCCCTGATGGATTTTGACAGATTTTTGACTCCCAGTTATTTACCTATCAAAGAAGTAGCTGATGCTGTGGGTAAACTCTCCCTCATAAGTGGATCTGCCCTACACAAACACCTGGAAGGGAAGTCCCTGTTACCTGCCTAGGACAATGCTGTAAATCACAGAATTCACCTTGTAAGAGTGACTCTTGCAGCAAAACATCTGGGTTGCTCCAGAAAGTGATTTTTAATGTTGTCTCTCTAAAATGATTTTAGTAAGGCAATTTTTATGTATCATACAAATGGAGTCTAATGACCCTTGCAGCAAACATTTTGTCATCTACTCCTGAGTAAAAATGGGGTAAAACCCAGTAAAAATCACAAGGCAGATTTTCCCACCTTTTTTTTTAAAAGACATCAATAGTAATTAAAATATGGTTTATTCTATTAATACTCAAACATATTTTTTCAGGTTTTCTGCTTTGAAACTGATGAGAAATGGAATTTGCTCAAACAATCCACATGTCCCCAGCGAGTCACCAAGGCTGATGGAACTTCCAGGGCAGCTCAATGAATCCCAGGGTTTGCTTTCAGTCCCTGCAGTGGATTTCCTAGCACAATCCTGGAACCAGAAGATCCAAATATGTAATTAACTGCTAAACTAAGTACTCACTGAATGTTCATTTTTGTTCTCTTTNCCCCCCCCCCCCCCCCCCCCTTGCAGTAATAGATCCTTGAAATAGATTTCCAGATGCCAAGTGGGATTCCAGGGTCTTTGTGCAAGACCACTGGACTTGCAGGAAATGGGAAGCCTGAAATCCATCCCTGAACCAGCAACTTCAAAAACAAGATCAGTTCCATGATTTTAAATGTGCTCTAGTTCTTTCAAAATGTTAGCCAGGATTTACCTTCCTATGGACAATCTCTAGAAAATGACTGGCATTTTCTGGGTCCAGTTGTAGCTCCCAAAAGATTAACTTTTAAAAGAAATATCCCATCTCTGAATGCTTTTAGACCCAATGATTTAAGGACACCAGGAAACCAGGGGGAAACTTCCAAGATGTATGTGGTGTTACCTGGGTCATGAAGTTGGACAGAATCACAACACAGGATCATTCAACTATAGCAGGAAAATTACAGAACGGCTGTTTTATTGTTATTTTTAGCAGAGCCAAAGTGCAACATATTATTGGCTAGCAACATCAAGTGGCAAACTGTTAATGCATTTAAGGCCCTTGTTCAACAACACCCATAAACATATTTCCCACATCTGTATCTAAATACCTGTTTGACTTCAATAGCTTTTAAGCATGTGCTGAGAATTAACCTCTGTGCTCTTCCTGATGTGGGGCTCTGTGTAGGTGAAATATCTATTGTAACATCCCTGTCAGGTTCAAAATCCAGGTCTTTCCAAACTCCAGGTACTATTCAGGACCTAAGACTAGAGGTAAGGAGGTAGATATGCATTGGCAGAACCAAGATTTTGAGGTTGTTTTGAGGGGTTTTCTTGTGTTTTACAGATTTCCAGATGTTTAGAATGAAAACTTTTGAACATCTCAAGTAATTCACTTCAAATAAAGTACTTGTGCCTTTTGGCACCTCTCAAGCAGCAGTGTCTGGACTGCTGGTGTTCATCCAAACAAAATGATTCTGAGGTTATGTCTTCCCTGGAAATCCAAAGTGTGACAGAGGGGAACAGAGAGACTGGGACTCCCAGAGGGGAAACACTTCTCAGGAACACCTTGGGTCTGTAGAGACCCAAGAAGAACTGCTCTGTTACATCACAGAGAGCTCTAAGACCCACTTTTAGCTAAGCTTTGTCTTTGGATGTCCATCCCATTAGATGAAAAAATTAAACTGGCACTGATATGTCTATTCATTTATCAGAGGAAAATGAATAATCTGTGCTGCAAAAAACACATTCGGCCTTTGCTTACTCCTGGAAAAAGGATGTGCAGTTTGAACCATGGGAAACTAGTCCCTCTGATTTTTGTGGTTTCTCTTTCTGCTATGCTCTTAAAAGTAAGCAACTCATTACTACAACACAGAAAAGCATATTAAAATATCCATTTCCTATTGGAAATCGTTCACCTTAAAATGAAAACCAAACCATGCCTTTCTTCCCCAATAAAATACTACACCATTGCAACTGGAACTAATTTGGTGGCAGCCTCAGAAATGAAGCAAAAGTTTCATTGCAAGGAGGGAAGAGTGTCCACAGCGAGGTCAAAGCTGTGGTAACACTGCAAGGCAGTCCAGGAGGGGCTTGCACAGCCCTGGCTGCACGTGGTGGGTAACAGTGGGCCCTCAGCTCTCCAGGCTGTCAGTCTGCCACCACTCACACACACTAAATCCACTCTGGTATTTAAAGAAGTGGCACTATTGATCCTTTTCACTTCCTCCCCCCCCACTCCCCATTCCAAGGCCACCACAGGCCACTGAAAAAGAAAAAGAGACACAGACATACACAGACAAACAGCAAAACTCAGGCAGCACTTTAGTTGCAAGTAACAAGTACCAAAACCGCTGACCTTGATGCAATTTTTTAAATTGGGGGATAGTAATATACAGCCCAGATAACACTATATTTTCTTTATTACCCTGAACTGTACTTAATTGATATAACTCCGTGGAAGGATTAGCTTTTATACAAATACCCACACTCCGTTGCATGGCCATTCCCTACGGAAAGCACTGCTCATATATTTCTCTTAATGTGGCTTTGAAAACTGGTCATTGTACAGTCGTATGCTCAGCAACACTACTTAGACGTTTAGCATTCATTGATTATTTTTAAAATCATTGGAATGACTGATGGTTGCTTAGATATAAAATTCTTAATCACTAACTACTAACATCTCAATTATAATTATCAGACAAATTTTGTTACTTTATATATATAGAGATATGTGTGTGTGTGTGTGTGTGTGTGTGTGTACATATATATATATATATCTTCAGTTGTGACGTGTAGATGGAAAAACAAATATGATGGATTAAGATGGAATAACCTGATCCTTAATTCAGCTGCTTTCCGGGGTGAGTGGAGGAAGAACTTAATGGAAACTCCAAGGCCTTTTGTTTCCTTTGGGTGAAGGGATTTACACACTACCTAAATGTTAGCGCATTTAGCAGCTTCAAGGCCAATTCCACCCTGAAAGGAAAGCTAGAGACATATCTGCTCTGCTGCATGAATTTGCATCCAGATTTCAAACTATTTGAAGATGATATTAAGGAATATGCTGTGAATATAAATTCTGTAAGAAGGAAGAAAACACAATGGATTTGTAAAGTACCATAGTCTCTTAATGCTTTGGTATGTCAGAAGGGAAAATGAGACCCCATAGGCCAGTTTGGAAATCTGTGGAGTGACAAGTATACTGCTCTGCCTCCTAAACCTAAGGATAAAATCATTTCTATGTAAGGCGAAGAAACAGTGCTGTTCAACAGCATCCAACTATTCTGCAGTGGTCTGCATATTGAGAGAGATTACTCACCTGGAAATTGGGCCTGTCTCCTGACAACAAAACATCCTTGATTTAACTGGCAGTACCAGGGAATCACATCGATTTTGGATGGTGAATCATATGCCTACATGGAGCTCAGAACTGCAGGCTTACAAATGTTATCACTCTATTAGTGATTTCCTTGGAAGTACTGAAGTCTCCCTTCACATCCCCAAGGCAGAGAATCATAGGATTTTCAGGTTGATTTTGAAAGACCAAAACATACTTTCCTAGTGCTCACAGCTACAGGGGTAACTGCAAATATCAGATCTGAAAACATCAATCGAGTTTAAATGCAAGACTCAGAATTCACAGGGCAAAAAACTCCCATGACTATGACATCTGTTAATTTTTATAGCCTATTTTCTGAAGAGAAAATGTATGTGATCAGAAGGTTTATGACGGGGAGAGCGAAGGACATACTTGACAAAAATAATGATGCTCTAACAAGCCTTGTGAAAACAGGTGGCTCCTGTGTAGAAGTGACTGTGGCTGTTCCATCAGTGGCCAGAGGGAAAAGCACAGGCACGGGAACACACAGGATTAGGCACGAGAACATCCAAAAGATGCACCAAAGAAACTGTAGCTACAGGAATATCTGTTGAAACGGGCAACAAATTATGAAAAAAACCCCAACAAATCATGAAGGAACTGATTTTCTTTTACGCCAGAACTTATGAAAATAATTGCTTGAAAAAAGGACTCATGATATCAAAGCCAATCTCATATTTTTTGAAAATTTACAATTGGCAATGAGACCTAAAGCAATTTGCAAATATCAGGCTGAACAGTACTGCTCCAGTGCAAGTAGAAGTTGCACAATCAGAGCAGTAAACCTTTAGCTGACACTGAAAAATTACTCCCGTTGAAGTAACATACACATCTCTACACATGGAAGTACAACAGGCCAGGGTGAGGAATGAAACAACAAGGGAATCAAAGCAGCAAGAGAAGCCTAGGAAAACACTGCTGTGTATAATCAGAGAGATTGTGCTGCTAGAGAGACTTCAACACATCTAACTGATACCAAATCCATGAGGTTTAAATACAGTGTATGCAAATTAAGACATCTACATTCTATCAAACTCATGCAGAAGAATTCACGCATACCAGAGGCCTCATTTGTCTGCAAGGAATGTGCAGACATGAAACCTGGCCTGTCTGCAGATTACGTTCTCAGACACATGGTCAGGATCTCATTTCTGGTTTTCACAACCCTGTGTGTGCAGGAAATATTTATTTACTGGTCTCTGGATATATCACAGATTGGATCCTCTCCTCTGCTCTAGAAGCTACACATGGATCTCCTGGCGAGAGGCTGCCTCACATGTAGTTCTGAGGAACGTGAAAGGCTGAGGAATCACCAGGTGCTGCTGGGGACATCCTAATGTCTCCTTGAGTCCTTGGAACCCAGCTGACAACCCCGAGAGCCATGGCTAACCTCCAGCATGCTCTGCCTGCCATGGCCTCCCTGCTGAGCTGCAGGCAGCTAAACCACATCGGGAAAGATGGAAGATTCCTCTAACACCATCCATCCCTGCTCCCCATCCCTGGAACTGTTCCAGGCCAGGCTGGATGGGGCATGGGACAGCCTGGGATAGTGGAAGGTGTCCCTGCTCATGACATGTGGGTTTTGGAACTCAATGATCTTTAAGGTCCCTGCCAACCCAAACCAGTCTATGATTCTATTATTCTGTACTGTTGGGTTGTCTTCAAGCCTGGCACGTGAACCTGCACAGCTTCCATGCAACAAACCTGTTGTGTTAATAGAAATTTCTTAATCACAGGAGGGTCACAAGCCATTTTACACCACCTGCAGAACCAGTCTGAAGCCAGGCTGGTTGCTCCCTGGACATGCTAAGAACATGATTGAATATATCACGTTCCTCAATTTTAAATGGTTTTTTTAATCACAAAATATTTGCAGCTGAGAACAAAATTGGAGTTCATTCCTCAACCCACTTCTCTTACCAAAAATGTCAGTAAAAGTGCCAAATGCAGCAAAAAAAAAAAAAGCCCAAAACAACCCCAAACCTCCAATTAAATTAAGACAATACCAAGCATCTGTGTGGTTTTCTTGTCTCACTTCAGCAAATCTGAAGAAGAGTCATTGCCTGCAAGATACACCAGAAGTCTTTTGTTGATATCATAGTGCTGACAAGTGTAATAGTGACAGCAACATCATGTGAAATTATAACAGGAATCCTCCTTTCAGCAGTAGGTCTTGATAAATTGGACATACTGATTCCTGCTATTTGTTGCAAGGTAGTGTGGCATCTCTCCTTTTTTCCTTAACAGGCGCTAATTATTGAGCATCAAATAGCGTAAAATATAACAGCTGTGCATACTGTCAGTGCTATATGGGCTGCTGAAGGTGTCTGTGTGTGCATATGCCAATGTGTGAGCAACTGACAGTGGGTGGTTTTTGCTGTTTGCTTTATAAATGCATCTGAATAAACCGGATTATTTTTCAGAGCAGTGGAAATTCAACTGGTTTACAGATGAGTTAACAAGGAGAAGCCAGTTTCTAGAATGCTTGTGATGACTTTGCTGCAGTGCTGGAGGAACAAGAATGTTTCGGACTGCTGGGCATGGCTGGGAAGCAGCTGAGGAACATGAAACTTCTTGAAAAATAATGACAATTTGTCCTACCCTGAATGCCCATCTCACAAATCCCAACTGAATTATTAACATGTTTTCAGCAATAGCAAATAGGAAGTTCCAGCATTTGAAAAACAGGAGAAGAAAAGAAGAGGGGAAAAAAATATCAAGAGAACCCAAAATCTATTTTAAGCTTTTATAGGCAAGTATGCCAAATAGTGGAAACAGTTCAAACAGCAGGTGAAAGTTTGCTGCCAAAAGCTTTCAGTCCACAGAAACTTTTTCCTTTGTGAGATGATTTAAACTGTAAACCATAAATACCCTGGTACCTCCCTGACCAAGATAACAACCTCAGGAAAAAAAAAAAGGAAAAAAAAAGAAACCCCTAAAAATATTACTGTGACCTGTTTTATGGTAAGGTCAGGCTCTTAATCAGTTTTGGGGTATAGCTCTTGAAACGAGAATGAAAGACTTTCTCCCTGAATAGTTTGCTCTCCTCAGGTTATAGTGAAACAAAATATGTAAAGTTTTTTGCTTCTGAGTCTTAGAGCTACTCTTTTAACTTTCCTTTTAAGTTGGAAAAATGCAGTGAATAGAATCGTTCTTTTCAACTCAAAACTTCTTCATGAAGGGTTGAGTCTTTTTTTTTGTGGTTGCACTAGTACTAACACACCAGCTTCAGATGACCTTTACAAGTATCACATGGAGGCTTTATCCTGATTAAAATGGTTTTCTACACAGAAGGGGAAGGCCTGTGACACCACTCCGAACAAAACCTCTGCAGGACAAGGTGTAAAAGGATAAAATACATTGCTTCCTCTAAGAGGAATGGAAAAAAGGACTGAGAGATTCTGAATAAGAGAGAGACATGAAAACCTGTGTTTCATTTTGATTAATTCTGTACAGTTCTTCTTTAAGCAAATGACTAATGTGGCCTCTGACCCAACAGGAGAATTCTTTTAGCTCCATCCTTCAGGAAACCCAAAGAAACAGTGCTAGGGTTACACCTAATGCTGACCTACCTCATCCATCTGCTTTCAGTGAGCAAATGTCAAGTTCATATTCTTCTCCCATCGATGAAGGAGTGGGGAAGGGAAGAAAGAGAGGATAAAATTGCAGTAACTTAATACTGGCATCAAGATTTATTTACTGTTGATCACAGCTGGTGGACTTTTTGTATCTTGCATATGTGCGAGGCTGCCTGGGTCAAGGTGCATATGCCAATGAGAGAAAAGCAGGGATAAAGTGTGGGAGAGAGGAAGGCCTGAGGATGTAGCAAACCAACTAGGAATGAGAGGCTCCAGAGTAAATTTATAGTTATGTGATCTGAGCCCAGAGGGAAGCCTGGGAAACAGTGCTCCCTGACCATAAAAACACGCCGGCTGCTGATGGGTGTTAATGGTAAAGGGGGGTTATGGAGTCAGGCACTGGGGGTGGAAGTGCTGGGGGCGTAGACGTTTGGGAAGTGAGATGTTAGAGGGGTAAATGAATCAGAAGAATGGAGGTGGTGATGTTGTGCTTACAGCTGTGTGTGTGTGCGCCCCGCTTCCGCCGTCACCTTCCATCACGCAGGGGTAAAAGAATTAAGGAAAGACAAAAACAAAGAAATAGAGAAGAAAGGAAAAGAAGGATTCAGGGAATACGATGAGGAGCCCAACTGGCATTTTGTGCTGCTAACATGCATGACATTTCAAGAACTGTACTTTGCATTTCCCTTTTAATTGTTGTGCCCTTTTGCTCCCTGTGCACAGTGTGTGCCATGGCACCCTGCCTCTCCAAGGGCAGCTGGGAGAGGCCATGTGTGCACTTTGGGTTTACAAGTATCCCATTTTCAATTAGCAGATGAATAAAGGATGTAGGACGGGGATTATTTATTACTATTTTTGATTGCATGTTTTCCATTAGAACATTTTCTTTCTCTCTCTTCCTTCTCCCCCTCCTCTAATAAGTCTCCCCTCTCCTGAACTCACACTCAGACCATTAGAGTCCTTCCAGCTCCAGTGTTTGCAGGAATACCTGCTGGACTTTATTACAGGCATTTATCCCTCTGATTGTCACCAACAACTGGGACAAGGATGTAAGGACACTGGAATACCAATCCCATTCCCCCATGGTAATTGCTGCTCAAGGAGGGCCAGTTGCTCACCATAATGACATCACAAAACACCAGTTTTCCTTTGATTGTGACTCCCAGTCCAATCAGCAAAGAAAAAGAAAACTGCTCTCCTTGAGTAGGCTGGAACCTGTTCTTCCATTCTGAGCTGGAGTATTGGTCCAACTCAGGACCCACTGGATCAGGCCCAAGCTAACTTAGGTAAAATGCAGGTAAAAGCGACTTCTAATTAGAGAAGTTTCTTTTAAACAATTCCAATGTGGGTTTTTTTTCTCTTGTTTACTAAAAGTTCATTAAATCTCATCCTTTTTCAATGAATATCTGATAAACCATTTCAAATGAGTCTCAGCAAAACCTTCATTTGATCAGTATGGGAAAAAAAATATGCTACAGCTAAACAGGCATTTTTTTCTGGAACATTAAAACAGGTTTCTGAAACATAAATAAATAGAGTAGAAGGCTACTGAAACACAAGAATCAGTTAATGAATATCTTCTAACAAAATTCTGAGACTTCACAGACTTCTAGGTACAAGATCATATATCATGCTTCCCACCTCTACTGTGCTTCTGCTTGTTGCATATAAACATTCCTGGAAAATGCTAGATGCATAGACCTTGTTTGAATTTGTGCATAAAAATAATGATGTACAAAGTCCGTGACAACTTTCAGATTTCATCTGTAAAACACTAATGAAATATTGAATTGATTGTAACATATTCACTGTAGAACTTTTAAGGGAAGATCATGACCCTGTTTTTGATATAATTCACTGGTTAAAAATGAAAACAATTTAAAAATTTGTAAGCCATGCCAATCTACACTGTGCTGAGCACACTTCTTTTTGCCACAAGCTGCCAGAGAATATCCCCTTTAAAGATAAAGCACATGTTAACCCCTAAGAGAGTCACCTAGAATGAATGTTGCTGATATTTTGTCCACACAATTGCACTTTTTTTTTT
>WAAG01086353.1:758-17581 GCA_013390105.1 Tichodroma muraria | reverse complement strand
AGAAAAACTTTTCCTGATATGATGTTTTACTACTGATAGTAACAGGTGCTAGAAAGGCTATGGGTACGCAGATCACAATTTCCCTTCTATCCTGACTGTTAGTATTAGCATTGCAGGAAAAGAGCTGCATGCCAGAAAGGATTTTTAATACCCTGAATTACTCTCAAAAAGCTGAACTGTCAGGAAAGGCAAATAAGCCCTTTAAGTATTTGGCCTCAGGGGGAAAAAAAAAAAAATGGAAGAAAAAATGTTATCAATGTTGTTTACTTGATAAAAAATTTCCTGGCAGAAGAAAGAGGATTTCTGTTCAAAATTCATACAATTAACATATGGCAGAAGGCTTCCCAGTTATTATTAGATAATTGAGAGGTTCCATTATGACCCCAGCAATTAGTGTTGCAAGAGGCCTACCCCAGCCTGAACTATTTGCTGCAGCATTTTGACTTTTTCATCTGCATCTTCCTTTTAACAAGATACTAAAAAGATAGCCTCAAAAAGCCTAAAATTTAATTTTTATATTCATTTGCAGTGGCTGTAAGAAAGGGAATAAAAATTACTTGTTACCTGCAAGCAGTTTTCCCTAACATCTATATTTATAAAATTACTGAACTAGTGTCATTTTTAGACAACCTTTACTTGGTATCTCCTGCACCATGTGAATCTCTGGTGACTACTGACCTCAGGAATTCTCAGGCACACACTCATGTTTAACTCAGTTCATTATGTACTTTACTATTGCACCTTTGAAGTGTTTCTCAAAGTCTCAAACCGTGTTGCAGCTAGAGGCTGTGGAAGAAAACCTTCCAAGAGAATGTATAGCAGGACAGAGCTGGACAGATGGGGACACTCACAAAGAAACCACAAGAATCCTCCTCATGGGGGCTGGCAGCAGCACTGACTTCTGAGAGTATAGATTATTTAACATTCTCTAGCACACATTCATTTAAAGAGAAATTGAAATAAAGACGAGACACTTAGATATTAACGGGTAATATTAACTTAGATATTAACGGCCTTTGGAGTGCAGGATGCAACATGTAAGAAGGCAAAAAAATTATTACTTGATAATGTAACATTATCAAAGGCCAGAGATGGCATCTTAATATACAATTATCTTATATATCTTAATACAAGAGAGAAGGGGGTCGATCAGCTGCTAAGGACCATGAAAAACAAGTAATTTATTTGGCATAATAGAGAAGAAGTCAGCATGGGATACAAAAACTTAAGGCAACCTTCTCAGAGTGCTGGTCAGGAATAATAATCATACAATAAATCAATAGCAATCCAAAGGTATTTTACAATTTTCTAACTGTGTCAAAAGAGGAGGCAGCTGTAATGTGGTTGAGTCATGCTAACTAGCTGTGGTGCATGGAATGATAAAACTATATTTATTACATTAGATAGGGAAAAAAACCTCCCAAGACATTGTAGATATGAAACCAGACACAGATCACTTTTCCAGATAACCCTAGATAAGGAGGAGAAATATTGTTCAGAGTGACAGAGCACACAAGGTGGAGGAAAAAAAATTGAACCATAATTCTTCATTTATCTTTTGCTTTAGTAAACAGCTAAATATCACATACGTTAAACAGACAGGCAAAAATATTGGTTTGTCCAGGTCTACACACTGTCAGCTCAGGTGCTTTTGTTCTTAGGAGTGATGTTGCCCAGAATAAAGCATAGCAGGAGAAAGACAAAAGCCCCTGAAAGGTCAGCCTTCCCCTTCTGTTATTTGTTTTCAGGCAGGACAAATTTGACTTAGTCACTTAAAATCACACACAAAGGAATAGTTGTCCAGGCAGCTGATAGTTCGGGCGTTATTTTTGTTCTCCCGTTCTGCTCACTGGTGTCACTACAACAATCTCAGCCTCAGCAGACTTCATGACTCAGCTATAATCAGAACCCACAGTGTGCAGAACTGGTTTTCCCCTCGCTTTTTACCATATCTGTCAATCATTACTTTAACGCATCTTCAATAAAGACAGAGTTCACGCATAGCATTTCTCCACTTCTGTCAACAGGATCACAGAAGTTTTCATATTCATACAGATCATTTGCTCAACTTTCACAGTTTGTAAATCAGCCAGATTCTTACATGCTCTCTCAAGCAGTAAGTTTTGTTTGGCACTAGACTACTTTTATTTAGCAGTTCTCTTCACCACAGATACTACACTAGGAAGCATTTTACACTCTGCAACTCTATAATTTGTAGGGCTTTTCTCATGAGTGGCAGTCTCAGTGTTGCAGTTCCAGTAATGTACCAATGTAGGTACTGTTGTTGGTCCTCCATTGACCAATGCTCATCAGGATTTTTCAGAGTATATTTATTTTTTTTCCCTTTCAGGTAGTTATTTTTGATTTTTAGATCTGAACAGTAAGGCAGGAAAAGAAAGTCAAAAGAATTGCAAGAAACTTCTAGTCAGGATCTAGATATAAAATACTTTTCCTAATGTGTCTGAAAATGAGGAGAAAGAATTCGTGGCAGAGCTTCTCTCATGTCAAGAGGAGGTGACTAAACAAAAAGCAGACACAGAAATCTGTTACAAAAGGAAGGCACCAATGCCAAGACAACAATCTCCAGATAATGAAGGGTAAGTCCATGCATGGGACAGTGGAATGGCTCATCAGAATAGTATAAAGAACATAGAAGTGCTGCTTATAAACTGCAAAATCACTACAGAAGATAAGAATAGGGAAATATTATATGTGATAAGCTCTACCAACAAAAGAGGGGCCATAATGCATTCCTACCCATAAACTCCCTTCTCCTAAACAACATGTTTTACAAGGCTGTCAAAAAAAAAAATTCAAGTAAAACCCCTGTGAAACTTAATTCAGGCAATTTGAAAGTCACAGAAAATGTATGTTTATGTATCTGTAAGCATTCATTTATTTCCCATAGCTACTGTATTTGCATGCTGTGAAAAACAGAAGCTAACAACATTAAAGACTATTGAATGGGAATGGCTGTTCTTTGGACAAGGCAAATCGGCCATTTAACCAAAAAGAAAATTTAAAGTATAAAAATGTCATACTAATTAAAAAACATGTTTAATTACTTCTAAAAAAATTAATTTCATCCCAAATTCCTATGGAAAATCCTGAAAAAAAGGGGGAGGAAATTGTTATTTATTATTATTTTACCTTCGACATTTCCCAGGACCTTCATGGTGCCCAAATGAATCATCATCTCTATACACCAGGATGTCACTACTGCCTATCTTTAAGTGATGAAGTAACAGTTAACCATGTAAACATTTAACTAAAAGACACCAAAAAATACTAAATTGTCTGTCATGTGAAAAGCACCTCCATTTCCCTAAAGTAATATTAAACAACTAACTCTGTCCAGTGGGGAAAGCTATCCAAATAAAGGAACCATAGCTCTCTGGGTTTTCCTAAAGATTGGGGATTACTGCTGTGGGAGGGAAGGAAGGAGGGGGAGATAAAAGACCAAATACTGGTGAAGGAGAAAGGAAAAGAAGGGAAGAGAGCAAGGAGCAGAAGGTGCACTTACTGTTTGGTTATCTTCATACAGCTTCAAGTCATACCCACTCAGCTCCACACAGAAAATTATTGCTGTAACCCCCTCGAAACAGTGGATCCACTTTTTGCGTTCAGATCTCTGTCCACCCACATCCACCATTTTGAAAGTCAGCTCTTTGAAGGTGAACTTATTTTCTACAATCCCTGTGGTCATGTCCCGAGACCGCAGAATGTCTTCCACCGTGGGGATGTAGTCCAGAGCTGCGATCCGTTCCAGGTCGTTCAGGTAGTAGGCAGCGTTATCCTCCAGGTGGTACTCGTTGGAGCGGCAAAAACACTCCTGCACGCCAGGGTCTGCCCACAGCCTCTTCATCACCCCCAGCAGCTCCGGGGTAATCTCCCCTTTGCTCTCGGCTGGGCCTGTCAGGGCAAAAAGCTGCACTGCATCGTACGCTCTGTCAGGATTGTGAAATTCTATCTTGAGGGTGGCCAGAGCCCGAATGATACGCGTGAGAGAGTCAATTGCATTATAGATAATCAGAGGTTTGTATTCCTTACAGGCCTCCAAGTTAAAGCCACCGCTGTGAATGATTTTCATCTGCTTTACAATAGTACTCTTCCCAGAGTTGCTGGTGCCCAGGAGGAGGAGTTTTATCTCCCTCCGCTGGCGCTGGCTTTCAGAGCGCAGGTGGCGGTCAATCCTACGCGACCGCCGCGCTGCCTCTTTCTCCTCAGAGCTTTGCCGACATCCCATGGTACAGCAGGCAGGTGCAGAAGGGAAGGGCTGCAGATTGGCTCACTCTCTCGGTGTCTCTCAGAAAGATCTATGGTGTCTTTCAGTCCTCGTGCCAGGTACACCCTGAATGGAAAAGAGGTCTCTATCCAATACCTGATGATCCCCGATGCCTACAGCCACCTAGTTGAGTCCCAGCAGGGGTGCAAACACATGTAGGTATGCAGCCACAGAGATAGTCTCTTCAGTAGATCTCATGGCACTCCCTTTTCCAGTGCATAAACTGTGGCACATTCCTGTTAATGCCGGGACACTTCCCTTTGCCACAGTTTGTCTAGAACCATCAAATACCCATTTCTGCTCTGCATAATGATTTTGCTGCCTTCTGTCCAAAGGTAAGAAGCTGCACTTTCGCCTTCTCTGCTCTAGCCTTTTCTTCTGATCGTGTTCTCTGGTTGCTGTGGTGATGCTGCAAGATAAAGCTGAAGCTCTTTTCACTGGTACTGTACTTGTTTTGTTTCTCTTCCCCCACTTCTTCAGCTGATCCAGTTCAGCTCAGTTCAGTAAATCTGTGCTTTCCACCTGCCAAACAATGGGAAAAGAAATGAACGAGAGATTGCACTTCCTTGCAGCAAGCCACTCACTTTTTCCTCCTCTTCTAGACTTCTAAACCTTTTATTATACCAAATGGAAAATACAGATGGAAAAATACGTAAAGAAAAGCAAATATCTAAAATTATAGTAAAAGCATAGGGACAGCTGAAGCTTACAGACTAAGAAAATGTGGTTTCTGAACAATAGTAAATCAAATCTCCCTTTCAACCTTCTGTGTTTTATTATCTGAACCTACATGAAAACAAACAGTGCTGAGCTGTGCCCCAATTTCTCCCTCAGCAAGAGCTTATGGCAGTGCTTTTCCTGCACAGTTCTCTTCTGACTGGTTTGTCTGAAGTAGAAAATGAAAACTCGCAACAACTTTTCCCAGCCTCTCTATTTATATCAATATCTTGTACTCAGACAGATGTCCTCCTGAGTTCTCTTTCATCTTATCTATCTCCACAGAACATTTAAATAACTAAATTAAGAAGCAAAAGACACTGATTAACTTTGCTTCATGAATTTGAGAAAAGAAGAGTTACTGATCTTTCTAACAGCTCTTTTCTTTTTTCCCCTTGGAGAACAGTATTATTAAACACAGTACCTGCATCTTGCTTAATCAATAAAGAGATGCAAACTTTGTAAGCTTCTTTCCATAGCCAAGCTAAGTGTTATTGAACGCCCTCTCTTTCCATTTCAATACAGGAAGTTCTGAGCTACAGTAAAAGGGAACAGTGACTACAAGGTGAATTTTTCATAGAAGAAGGACAGGAAACACCATCCCAAGTGAGGGCAGAGAGCTTTTCAGTGACTGTTAGAGCAATTATTCTTTCCCAGATTAGAGTTTAAGCCTACTAGTTGGAACTCTGCAGAAGGCAGCAGCAGGAAGCAGTTACCCTCGCAGAGGGAAAACACCTTACTAACAGCTGATTGGTGCTCATTTGCCTCCCTTCTAGGAAGGGCTTGCTGCTCCCACTAAGCTCTGAGCACAGTGGGCAGCAGAATCACAGATGTCACGGCTTCCTCCCTGAGTGCTGCCCCAGCACACCTTGGCACCTCTCCTGCTGCCTGGTTACTTGCGCCTAGAGGCTCCTCAGTGAGTGCATTTGCAAACCGAATTACATGGCGGTGAGGTCCTTACAGAAACTTGCAGAGTCTATTAAAGAAAACTTTCTACTCCATTTTAATAAAACTAAGTCTCCCAATACCATTTTCAAAGTTGCCCTACAAGCCTTTAGAAGTTTTCCTGCTTGAACTTACCAATATTTAAATGTAGATGTGACAATGAATTAAAATAAGTATTAAAGGGAATAATTCCACATTACCAGGAGAGATAGAATGTTTTAAGGCAGATGTTGAACCTCAAGCTTTTGTGAGAAAAGAAATGTAACTACAGCTACTTGCAACCTCATGTACTTAACTTTCTAACTAATCATGACAATCTTCTTCTGAGTCGTTCTAAACTATCCAGTCAGTACAGAGTCACCTCTCCATAGCAGTTTGAAGTGCTTGTCTCCTGTTTTTGCCTGTAGGAACCACAGTGCTTGAACAGGCTGGCAATTTAAGCATTTTGGGTATCTTAAATGTAAAGACATCCAAATCCTTTTCCCCAAACACACCAAGTATTGCTCTTACCTGGTCTGAAATTCTATGAGAGTCTTAATATCAGCTATATTCATCTTATTTCTCTTTGTATGACAGGACATTAGCACGTGAAGAGCAGATTAATGGGTGAAAAATTAAAAGAACAGTGTACACATTAATAGAATGGTAATTAGCACAACTTCACTTACTCTGAAGATGTGGAAAGGAAAACCCTCCCAAGTGAGGAGTTACACTTTCTTCAAATAATTAACTTTTTCCAATAATCACAGAAAATGAAAAATTAGAGTTGAGGAAGCTGTTTCTCAATGAATAACTTTCTAGCCATGCAGAGACAATGAAATTTCTGTATTAGATATCAGGCCAGATTCTTATTTTACTTACGTAAAAATCAGAGTTGCTTCCACTAATCACACTTATCCTGACACGTTCAGGACATTCCAAACTGGTTCTCCTTTAAATCCTCATCATCACAGGCCTCATTTCATGTCATTGATAAAACCACTTGCTGTATTTTTTAATATTTAAACCACAATTTGCTGTATTTTTTAATATTTTCCACGTGTTGCGGTGATTACAGATGAAGAATTTTGCAGGAAAAACATATGAGACTCTCTCTCTTTATTGTAGCTCTATCCTGAAAAAGAGGCTTGCTAGCAACGAGCAGCCAGAGGACACATTCCTGCCAACAGGCAGCAGTGCTTAGGATCAGTCTGGAGGTTTTATGACTACATAAGACAAGCAGATCTTGTTTAAACTTCATGTTATTTGCCTCAACCACTTATGACAAATGGTTGGGTAGAAAGACTCTCTCAGGAATAATTTTTTGTTTTCATTCAGCTCATACATTCTGTGGAATATTTCCTATTGCATATTTCTATAACACATTCAGATGCATCATTCGTATTCCACAGTGTTTTACATGTCAACTATTTTGTTTGCCATCCATTAATATGTTTGACACCCAAAACAAGGTAAAGTAGGATCTCCTTATTGTAGGAAAGACCAGGAGCATGTGTGTCAATACACATTAGTTTTACACTCTTGAATTTTTTATTTTTTTTTGACTTCTAGTCATTCCTGTTGCATACATTGCAATGATATTTGGATATCACTATTTCAAGTAGTAACACAATGAGGTGATTGTATTATTGCTTTGTAAAACAGAAATACTATTTTCAAACAGGCACTACAGTAAGATAGTTTGGTTTGTTTAAGTATGTTTTCCCATATACAGTGAAAAAATCTCTCATTTTCACAATCAATACTTTTTAAAATTCAGGAAACTTCACAAGCTATTACATTACTGCAGTTTACTGCCCTGGCTATATACAGATAAACTTCCTCTTACCAGGTTTACTTTTTCTTGGAACACACTCAGAAAATAAGGCAGTCTAGAATTTGTTGGGTTTTCAAAATCAGATTTCATATTAAACATATAAGTGTTTCATGGCTGTTTCTAATTATGTGTGTTTTCAGTTACTCTAGTGGAAAACCCCATTACTTCCTTTCACTTCCACACTTGTCTAAAGTTTGTTTAAAGAAATCTTATTATTCAAATGATCAGATTATACTGTGTCTGTATGTCTAAACTAACATATTTGCCTTCTTCTGACAACTGAAAGTTCAAAATGTTAAGAAGACATGGGTTTTTTAAAATATGATGATATAGATGGGCTCTTTTGTCATGACTAGAATGGGCACCTTTTCCCACAAGGTAAGATTAACATGCCCCAAATCCTGACCTAACAGTGGTCTATTTCCATTATCAAAAAAGGAATGCTACCAATTCCTGGAGTGGGAAGGACACCTGAACAAAATTCTGAACTGGTTACTGTGTTAAAGTGTTGAAGCCCTTAACTCATTAAGATGAGCAGATGTTTAGTGCTACCATGATCTGACCACCCATTTGTAGCAAATAAAACCAGTAATTATTGTTGGTTTCATATCTAGGCTTGCTCTTTGCCCTTATCCATCACTCCTGGCTTGTGCAAACTGCTCCATGTGTGTGTAACACTTATCCCTTTTCCCAGCATGTTCCCGAGTTATGGCAGCAGAGGGAGAAGAGGCATGGGGAAGGAGAATGACACACCACCACAGTTCAATTGTAAACACTTCCACAAGGAAAGATCCGAGTATTGTCTCTGGATTCATTAGCTACTGACACATCAGTGGAACGCAGTTACAAAGCCTGCCTGGAAAGATGTTTCCCCAGGATCTTGTAGAAAGGCAGTGACTCCTAAGCTGAGAGCAAAACCCATGGCTGTGACTGTCACAGCACAGAGACTGTGCATACAGCATGCTGCTGGCAGCAGGACTTTCAGCTGGAGTTGTAGGCACAAAGCTGTATTATCCCTCAAATGCAAGTGGTCTGATAATTTAGCTTCACGACCACCAGTCCACTCACACACAGTAAAAAGCTTTTGCACTTGCGTGAAAGCCAACTCAAGCAGATCTAGCAAGAAGTGGCACAGAACTCATGTAAGACTTACAAGTGTAAGCCAAGCTACTGTAATCAGTTTCTAATGATTATACATGTCCACTGAGAATTCCTGTACTTTAACAAAACCTTATTTCTGCACGTTTTACCTTTCAATCATTTCTTATCCCATTAATGAAAGAGAAGAAGACACAAGGGAGTGTGATATATCAGGACATACCTAAGGCATTTACTGAGGAAGAAATCAAGTGTTCTACTAAGCGGGCTTTTTTTGAGGGAGAGAGAGAAAAAGAAAGGAACTGAGGCTCATACGAAAAGGGAAAATTGGTCCAGATTTTTGAATCTGGGAAGCATCCAGAAAAGAGTCCCAGACATGCATGCTGTAGAAATACAAGGTTAAAATAACCTCACAGAAATTAATTTACTGTTTAATGTATGGGATTGAAGTCCATTTATTGCAGAAGAAAGTTGTTTTAAAACTGTGGCCACAGATATTATTGAAATTCTCTTTATACAATCACTGAAACCTGAAAGACAAGGAAGTATGTTGAAGTTGTGACAAAACTTTTAATTACACATTAAGGCACTATAATCCCACCCAAAACANCCTTAAGTACATCTTTTCAAAGGTGATTTCTGCTTGTTCATTTCTTAGATGCCCAACTTGAGATACTGTTTGACAAAGAAATGCACTGAGTTTTCAAGTATAACTAGCCTCAGTGGTAGTTGTGCTCTAAATATTCAAATATTGAATAAATAATCCTTTTTCACTTGATCCATCTTGATCTCTATTTGAGAAATAGGGCCTAACCTCTATGCCAACTCCCCAAGATATGGCCAAGAAATTATTAATGTCTGTGCAAAAGATACCAAAATGAGAGGAATAGCAGTCACTCAAGAAATGCATATTCATGGCACAAGACCCTGGCCACGGTAAACAACATCACATAACAGAAGCTGCTGTGTAAAGACGAGATTTTTACAATAAAGGTTGTCGAAAAAGGTAAAAGGACAATGATTAAGGAAATTTAATTCAGAGCTCGATCCAAGGTGGGGGATGAGAAGGGCACTGATGACAACTGGTGCCATAACATGAGCTCCTTAGTGTCACCAGCACTGACTGTTACCAGCCCCAGCTGCTTTCAGCACCCTTGCAGGAAGAACAATTGGTAGGTCCATTGGGTTCTCATCCACTGATTCCCACTGTGATTTTATAGAAATACTCAGATTTGTGGCATAAAATCTGAGCTCAACTAATAGAATTGCCACCTAGGGATACCATTCTAAAATGCATGGCAGAATGAAGTCTTACAAGGAAATAATGGAGATCCCAAGGAAAATGATTTGCTGTGTAGGCATGGACCTCTCAGTAAATAATCGAGTGTGCCTCACATGGGATAGAACAGATTTCCTGCAATGAGATATTCTATTCATTAGCTTAAACATCTTTGTCTGTTGTTTGGAAGATATCCAACAAACTTTAGCAGTACCGCAGTACAAATTATGCTAGTTAGGGATATCTACTAGCTAAGTGTATCACCCAGCCAAAATTCAGTATACAGGCTTCAACCAAGATTTAGGGAAACCTAAAGAACTTCCAGTGAAAACATAGTATTTCTTATAAACCAAGCATTCAACAAGAATCTATTGGTTATTTTTCTTTTAACTGTGCACACCCCACTTACTAGAGGAAGTTTGAAACATAAATCCTGTGAAGCATTAATACCTAAAATACTTAGTAGTTATTTAAATTATGAGCTGTTTTAGCAACATCTACAAACTACTGTGAAACAGTGAGAAGAAGCAGCATGAGCAACCAGACATGAGACTGACTGACTCTTGAATAGAGCCAGATTCCACAACAGTTCTGTTCTGAGCTGCATGGCCAAAAACCCAGAGCAGTGTCAGGGACTGCACAGGGAGATGCTGTGCTTCACAGCGGTTTGACTGAGCCCAGCCTGCCACAGCAGCTGCTTTAGAGGTGACCTTTAGACTGGCATAAAAAAGTGTTACAAGAACAAGAACATTACAGTGGGTCTAACAGTGGGCGTGCAGCAATCCTGGCTGCTAGACAAGGGTGAGAAGAAACAACACACACAGCATCTGCTTTAGGGACGTACAAACATCAGACTCCTTTAAGAGTGTGCAGTAAAGCAGCAAACAAAATGCAGTAGCCACCCAGTGTTTTGTAAGCACCTCGGGTGATGACAGCAGTGGAGGTTATGTCTTCATTAGTGCTGCTGTTTGGCTTTTGTCATTAGTGGGACCAAAACCCTTATGTGGGTGAGGCAAAAGGTAAGACTCACTACCACAGGGTTGCTGTTTCATGAGTCTTACAGGGTTAAGGAGCTTATTTTATCACATAAAAAAAAAAGCACTAGTAAACATTAGATTTGTTCATGAATGTAATGGCAAATTTCCTATCACTCATTCAACCTTATTGCACACAATACCTTATGAAAGATAAGGGCATTTTGGTAGTTACAGCAAAAGAAATTTTAAGAGAGATTTATAACAGAAGAGAAACAGTAGGAGAACAGTATAGCCTTGTAAAAGGAAGTTTCTTCTCCTGTGCATAAAAGGTGACATAATAAAACAAAACCATGCTTGCTTTAGCTGTTCCAGGGACAGGCACGAGCTATGGGAATCTCTGTAGTGAGAACATGAGAGTCTGAGCACAGATAACATCGTCCTGAAGACAGGAGGTTTATTTAATGCAATAGAGAAAAGCAGCCAGTGAAGATTCAAAGATTGAAGCTCAAGGCCAAGCAAGAGACAAGGAGAAGATGCTCCAGTAAATGGGAATCCTGGAAACAACAGATGAGTTTTATCTGTGATGATGCATAAGCATCTTGGAGACAGAAGTATATCACAATTGTTCTACTGGTTTTTAGGGAAAGAGCTGGAGGAAAGGCAAAGATTGAGGCAAGGAATGAGAGAATCAAGTCACAGAAGTTAGGTAAGATTTCTAGGGTAGATTGAATGGTATAAAACCACAGAAAGCAAGAAATCCTGTGTCCATGAAAAAAAAAATAAAGGAAGAGATAGCAATAGAGGAAAGAAAGATGAGGCAAGAAGAGCAGATGGGCACATCTTACTATATCATACTGGCATAAGATCAGCAGAAATCTGCACACAGAGAAAAAAAACAGACCAGAGGGGAAGGATTGACTCAGAATCTGTAAAGATGGGTCTGCACATATGGAATTTAGTTACACTAGGAGAGAAAAAAAAAAAAGGAGAGAATAAATCCAGAGTGTTCATGGTGGAAGAAATTGCCTCGGTCATCAGACTTCCATCAGAATGGTTTCACTAGAGAAAGGACATTGTTGAGAGTGGATCAGGACTGAAGAGTTGGCAAGAATAGACTGTGCAGGGAGAGGCAGAGCAAAAGGTTTTGGAAGGAGAAGAGCAAAATACAGGAACTGTTTCAGTAGAAGTAATAAACACTGAATTCATGGAAAGGCTGGGTGAAAGCATAGAAGGACTCTCAATGTGATAGTTAAAGCTGGGAACTAAGCAACAGAGAATGAGTAATGTTTCACAGAGAACAAATCAAAAGAACCTTGGTGAATGAAAAAACAGAAAAACAGACATAGGTTGAATGAGTCTGCAGGAGCAGTAAGTTACCGACATGAGAAAAAGTTAAAAAAGGATTATAGAAAGTTCACATGAATCGTAAGGGAGTTCAGAGGCAGCAGCTCAATGAAAGCATGAGAGGAAAGAGCAACATGGTGCAGAAAAAGCATCAGAGCTGGTCAAAATGGAAGAGAGGAAAGCAGTATGGGGGAAGAATAAAGCCAATAGTTCTCATGATGGACAAATCAAGGGAAGGACAAGAAAACTTCAGCACTTTTGTCCAGTTATTAACCTCACAACAAGACAGAATCATGGATTAAAATGCTGTTCCTAATATAATAAGAGAAAGAAAGGAAGAGAGTGTCAATATCAGCATAAAAGGCAGGACTATCATCAGGGATTAATTTGGTAGGTAGGGAAGAGAGTATTTTCCAGCCCTAGGCCACACAGAGAATTAACCATATGAACTCTGTCAGAAGATATCTACATCAGAACTGTGGATTTTCTAGGTTTCTTCTTAACAACTCAAATTAAACATTTTATCCAAAGAAGGGAGATGAGAAGTGGAAGAAGTATTAGACTGCAGTCCAAGGCCAAAAAACTAAATCCCAAGAGGCTGAAGAGAATCCACAATGTTCTCAGGAGTGTGACTCATGGGAGAGGGCTTGGATGCTACCAAGCACAGATTACAGCTGCAGCCTACGCCTGGTCTCATTCTGCTTCTCTTTTGAAATTCAGCAGCTCTGACAGTCGTACACTCCTGCTGCCTGCAAGAGCTTCGGCAGGTACATCTGCGACAGCTGAGCTGCTGTTGCAGTCACTCTCTTAATTCAAAGGACTTTCTTTTTTATGAGATGAATGTGAAGGAAGTTACCCGTTTGAAGGAAGTTGCCTGGTTTTGATATGAAATTGCTTTGTGCCAAATCCAAAATATACTATATTACAGATATATACTGTATATATTACTATATAACAGATATACTTTTCTTCACAGAAAATAGCTGCAACCAGAAACATTCAAGTACAACATTGTATAATGGCTAATAAGCTCCTGGTTTCAAACGCCAAGCCAAGCCATCATTTTGCCATCTAGATGAAGTTCTGTAGAGACGTATAGAAACAAAGCTCTTTTTCACTTGCAGTAAAGCAAAAAGACCTTGGTATCTGATGCATCAACTTCTTTAGCTCCTGTTTTTCCTTCACTGACACCTCCCCCGATCAAAACCAAAACAAAACACCAACACAAAACCCCACCACCCACTAACTGCTACCGCCAGAAAGAACTTAACATCCTTTTGAGGCTTAGCAGCTACTAGGATTTCTCTTCAGTCTCTCCTTTCAATTCCCTCCCTCCGGAGGGGTGATCACACCCTCCTCACACCCCAGCTGCAGTTGCTGCAGTTACACTCCCACCAGCACACGGCAGAGGGATCCCAGTCGCTCCCTGCTGGCTCCTAGCTCGCAATTGATTATATACTTATGTTGAACATACAATGGATATTAGAGGACACTGGCGTGGTTAAATTCCTTTCATCAGACTTTTTAAAAAGTCTTTTAATAAGCGAGGTGGTCATGGAGATGCAGGTTGCAGATTTGAAGGGCTTGAAGGCCTGATCTATCCAAAAAGTGAAGCTAAAGCAGCAGTGCAAACATCTCTAGCAGTAGCTTCAGTGTGTTTTTCACCACTTGTGCTCTGAAGAGTTTAAGTTCCTTAGATAATGTTAGGTTTTTCCACTTATTCAGCCTTGCTTTTTCTACTGAGATGAAAAAAAATTCTATGGGGCACTAAGTGAGAACGTAAAATGAGCTAGAGGAACTTAAGTAATTGTGGCGAAGTGGCACCCTATGATAAGTGACACTTTGGGGTGAGGGCGTTCATAAATCTTCCTCATCAGAAACAGTGACAGTATTTAGTAAGAGAAAATAGGAGTAAAAACATTCCAAACCCTGTAAAGTGCTGTGGTTGTGATCCACTTACCATATAAAGTAGTGGTTTTGTTGACTTCGGTAGGTTTAGAAATGAGCCTGTATTTGGTTTTGAACAGGATGAAAATAAACACAATGTATTTAACAGCACTGCAAGCAGGATACCAAAGCACCAACAATGTAGACTGTTTTACTGATGAAAATTTAGTATTTAGTGCATGATTCATACTCTTCATATATCAGAATATCTACGCTGAGAACTTCTGTAAGAATAGACACGAAAATAGTTTAACTTTCAGCTCCCTGCTTTTACATGATCCCAGCATGACTGTATTTCTAGGAAATGCTAAAGCACGATCAGTATCATTGTTTTTCAGCATTAATTTCTTGCTCTGTGCAGATATTCCCAGCCTGGCTTCTGCTAGGATTCACTATGTTTGTTCCTAGGTTTCATCAGTCTTAGAAGAGCAGAGCCAGGTTTGACCACATCCATTTTGAGTCATGCTATGATAAGACTTGGTTGGATGGCTTCACATACTCATAAGGCTATACTGATTCTATCAAAATTGTGGATGGCTTTTATATCATTTCAAGAATAGATTTTTGTCTAAAAAACAAATATAAAACATTAGGTATTGTATATTGGTTAATATTAATTACTTTTAAAATGGATAGGTAACAAAATAAGCTAAATATAAGTCCTTCTTTTGAGGAAGCTTGTGTAGATTTTTAATCTGGGTATTTACTTTAACATAGGAGTACCATGATTTACATTTAGCTCAGCAAAGTTGTAATTTTTCAACCTCAAGCAAGTTTGTAAATTGTTATTTTTCCCCAAACCTTAAACCTATGAATGATAGATGGATTTATTTTTGTTATTAGGGATAAACCAAAATCCAATAATTTTTCTTGACGTTTTATTTTTCATTGGTAACTGTACTACTATTAGTAATATTAGCAGGTATAGCTTCAAATTTTGTTGCACATAACTGATGATTTTTTGGTGTTCTATTAACACTACGAGTACTTTTCTGTGTGTAAGTGTGTGTGTTTAGAGAGAGAGGGAGGAGGGTAAATCACTGCTCCTGTTCAAGTTGTGTTGCATGCGAGGGCATTCCCATCATTCAGATATTTTCCCCAATTTTTTTTATTCTCTGTAGTCCTGAAGACTTCCTAGTCATGCAGCCAACATGTCTCTATTTCTACTTATGCTTTAACCCTTCAATTCTCTCTCCAGATAATCCATCTCTCTCCTGTTGTGCAAGGTCTCCTCTGCTGAGATCAGAAGAGTCTCCCTTTTGTATCACACCCTAACTGGAATTGTCTCCTCCTCTTTAAGGTACATAGAGATCAGCTCTCCCTTTTGGAACCCTAGTACTTCCATTCCTTTTGTTTGCAGCAGGCACTTGAATCATATTTTGAGAACTGATGGGTTGATTTGTGAGACTATACACATAACCTACTGCTACAGTTAATAGTAAAACCCTCAAATTTTGCAGTTTTTGTCTGCATGAGGCTGTCCTGTCAGCTTAAGGGGGAGCCTCACTGGCCAGCCAAATGTACACCACCACCTCACAGCACAGCTTTAACAGCAGCATCTCAGGTAGTTGCTTTTCTGTTCCTTTTACTCTCAGGGACATCTCTTCTTGACTCAAGTAGCTGCAGCACTAAAATTATCTGAAAGCTGAAAGGTGCTAATCGAGCCTTTAGTTTATTCATTATTCAGCAGTGGATCCTTAGTTATTAATTTCTCATATTATCAGGAAAAAAATACTTCTGGTAACACTCTAGCCTACTATTAAGATGGCACATAAAGCTGGAATTTTATCGCTGATTCCTAGCTATTCTAGTTAGCATTCTGCATTTCACACAGATGAGATATGCAGGAAAAAAGCTGATGACTCACCATTTTATTTCTTTTTGCTCACTAAAAATCTACTGTTGATAGCCTTGTAAAAACAGCTCTGTGAAACAGGCACAGATCTGGGACACGAAATAATGCATATGGTGGAGGTGACCCACAGCACATCCAGCCTTCAGCAGAAGGGCTGGACACAAATTTCTCAGCAAGCATATTGGGCCAAAACAGTGCATAAGCTATTGCAGCTGTGGAGACTCCAAATCCACCTGAAACTCACAAAGCAGATTTACCAAGGGGAGAGGGTGGGAAGGAAATACCCACAATGCACAGCAGAAAAATAATTCATCTTGAAAACTTCATTAAAGGACTACAAGGACATCTCTGAGGGCACTCAGATTACTTGGGTGAGGGGTGGGGGTCTGCATTTTCAGTAATCTCAGGTACCACTGGTTAGGTATCACACTGTTCCTTGATTGATAGCTACCAGGATAATTATGCCTAAAAACGTGGCTTTTGTTATGTTTTGGTTCATTTACAGCATACCTCAAGACTTTTAAATTGAGGATTTGGAATCAGTATTTTAACTATGAAAA
>WAAG01086340.1:11546-28203 GCA_013390105.1 Tichodroma muraria | reverse complement strand
AATGCAGCTCCCAGCTGTTTCAGCAACTCCATTTACATTTACTCATCCAATTTATCAGCTACAAACCTTTGTTGACATTCTCTTAATACTCACCTGCACAGAAAACATTCATTAAAACAGCAGGCTGGATGTATGCTTCATATTTAGTGTGATCTATCTGGTATGTCCTGCTCTCAGTTGGTGAAGTGCCAAGCACATGGGCTCAGTGAAGCCTCTCATGGGGCTTCCATCATGGGGGAAACAGTTTGCTACCTACAGATAACCCACATTTTGAGAGATTTTGTTTTAGGCATTCAGGGACAAGTTGTACATTGTACTGTGGTCACAGATCACTGTCTAGTTTTAAGCCTTTAAGAAGGGCTAAACAACCTGTTTCATAATGTCTGCATTTGTGCTACTTATTTTCTGTAAGTGCCAAAGAATCAGTGTGTTTTAAATAAGTTTTAATGAGAATTGAAGGGGAGCTTGAACAGCATTGTATAAGACACTGATTTTGCTGCTTATGAAACAAAGGGTAAATGGCAATGATCAATGTTACAGAATTTTATAAATAGATTAGGATCGTTTCAAAATTGTTTATAAAATGAAGAGAATAAAAGCTGTGGGAATTCCACCTTCTGAATAACATGACTTGAGAAATCTCTCCATGGCTTTGAAGGCTTTGGAGATCCTTAGGCTTTTTTGGGCCTCTGACACCTAAATCCTTTGGTTTAAGTGCATCTCAAAGCAAGCTGTCATGTAGAGATACAAATACAGGCTTTTGCCCCAGCATGCCCAATGAAGGTTATACTCAAGGCATCACCTGTCTTTCTGCTTCTGAAATTTTAAAATTATTATGTATTTTTTTCTTTTCCCCTTCCATTGTGGTGTTTGCCTGGAGCAGTAGCTTCTCTTCTACATACTTATTTTTAATTGCTCATGATTGTTAATGTTGGGTAATTTTGTTTCTAAGGAAATCCCCTTGCAGTGGCCTACAGAATTTGCCATAATTATGAAAGAAACTTCAGGCCTACCATTTAGATTGTCACTTGTATTTTGCTCATGATAACCTAGTACAAGATTTTCTTCTAGTGATGTATTAATAGTATCCTCATCTAAAAGCAATCTTAATTTATTTCCTCATTTTATTTTTAACATCCTTTTGGATGGAGTTCAAGATAAGTACAGAATAATGTCCTTTAGAAACCCATAGCTGGAGAGCTCCCCGCATCATATTGTCTTTACGCCAGCACAGAGAGTATCTGTTCTGCACAGTGGTTCTGTTCTGCAGATGCAGTCAGAAAACAGAGTTTTCTGGTGTTATGTTGAGGAACTTTGGGGCTTTCTTACGGATATTCTGTGCTGCCTGAAGGTATTTACACTCATACAAACATGTATACACTGATATTGTTGCATTAGAAAATTCCCTAAGGTAGATGGTCCTTTAGTTACTTTGCATCTTTGACAAATGGTCTGTGGTGGTGGTATCCACAGCAGTACACAGTTACCGAGAGGGCATGCCCTGATATGGACTGCTGTGAACACAAGTCCTGTTTGGTTTCAGAGGTGTTTACCTTCAGCAGAAGAATGGTACAGGGTGGACAGGTGGGGGCAGTAATATCTTGAAGTACTGCATCCAAATCTGTGAGAACCTCTTTGTTTGAAACCTTTACATGAACTCGTTGAGCATGAATTTGAAAGAGAAAATAGCAGCAGCCTGTTGTAATGATAGAGATTGCATTGCATTTGGAAACAAAGGATTTCTGGATTAACATGGCAGAATTTGGGCAGCTAAAGTGGAACTGCTCTGAATTTATTCTAATAGAGCCAAAGGCATGGTTTTGCCTTTAGCTTTTTGTCTTAGTTGATAAAGAATATCTGCTTGCAGTATCATAAAGTAAGAATTGTAATAACCTCCTAAATTAGTGGTATTTCAGAAAGACGGTTAATATAGTACACAGTAAAAAAAATACTCAGTTTACCTTTTGTGTCTTAAGATTTGAAAAGATGAAACCACAGCCTTTAAAATTCGTATCTTGAAACAGCAGAAATGTCATTTGTTTAAAAATATCCTCAAAAAACAAAAAAAACAAACCCTAAAACTGGGACATGAAAATGAGACATGATTTAACTTAATTATAAGCCTTGAACAAGGAAACAGCACGTTCTCAGAATACTTAATTACAGCATTGTTTTTAGGTTGAGGTTTTTTCATGTGTGTGTTGCTCCAGTCAGTCTTAAACAGAAAGAATAAAAGGCAAAACACAGAAGTACAGTAAACATCTTGAAATGCAGTTTCCTTCTTACTGGAAACCTATCATGTGACTTGCTGGAAAAGATTTATTAAAAAATTGCAGTTGTTTTTTGACAGCTGTAAATCTGCTTCTTGAGAAATAATATCCTATAAGATCTTTCAAGCAGCACTACAATGTTTAAATGGTTTTAGTGCTGTATCAGTGAATTTAAGGAAAGAAGGCTGAAATGTTTGATTGTCCTGAAAACTACTGACAGATGAGGACAGAAACAGAGTAAGGCTTTCTACTATTAATGTATAATCATTTTATAGTCTGCACTACTAAAGGTGAGAAGATACTAATTTTGACTGAATTCTACAGCGTGCAAAACCAGTTGGGGTAACTCAGTCTAGGATGATAGCCTTTTTTGGCAATCTCACTAAAAGACAGCTGGGAGCTGAACTGAAATGGAACCATCATTTCAGTTAGTGTATTGAATGTGGCTTACTCTGTCTTACAATTACACACACGGTAACTGTTCTAACAGCTAAGTTTCTGCACGGCCTTCTGCTGCCCAGCAGTGTGGGTCCCAGCTATCCCTTTTTGAAGTTGGCAGCAGAAAATTTCTAAGAGAAAAAAAAGTTCAGCTACTGTATTTTTCTTTGAGTCAGTATTTCTCAGAACTGCACCACTTCTTGTGCTCTCACAGGTGAAAAAAATTACATGTGGCTGGATTGTGTACTTTTTATTGTAGGTGAATGGAAGGACTGGCATTTTTATATTGTATTGAAACAAAGGGTTGTCAGCTTGAAAGGATTTGCATCAAAAATATATAGGCATGTTGACCATATTCAGTCATGCCTTAAAGACAAATTCAGGGTGGATTCTTACAGTATACTGAAATAGCTGTATGAAAGCCAGGAGCTAAAACAAAACTCTGTGGTGTTCCTGTTGTTGTCTTGCACAGCTTCAGCTGCGGGGGCTGGTATGAAACATTCCCAGTTCAGGGAGGTGAGCTAGAACCCCCTGCACCCCCTGGTGCAGTGGGAACAGAGCATGCAGTACCATGGGTGTTACACCTGAAGAGTAGCTAAGGCCTTCCATGGAGTTATTTTAAAACTTGTTGCTTTAATTCCTGCTTTTGGGCTGTGAAGGAAGGGATTAACCTAGCAAGGGCGCACAGGAAAGCTACAGCGTGATTTGAAAACCATACTTCTTGTATGTTCTTTCTTGGGAGTTAATGCTTCTGTCCTTTTGCAGACGAATTTACTGAATTTTTATAAAAAATATCCATGGCCCTGCTTTATGAGGAAACCACAGTACTTTGAGACGTCCATGACGTTTGTTACGGTTTTACAAGCCTCTGTAATTTTATGGAAAAAAAAGATGGAAGTCTGAGGCCATATAAAAGCCTCAGGACTCGAGGGAGCCAATGTTGAGAGAACACACTGCGGTGTTGTCACAGCTCTTCCTCATCCCTTCCCCTCCCTGCCGTTTTCTAGAGCTCTGAGTTCATTTGCGTTATCTGAGAGATTCGTAACCGTATTAGAGCTCCTCTTATCACTGTNGGCCCCGCGCGCAGCCGCGCTGCATCGCCCTCAGTAGCGCCGGCGTCTTCCCTCCCCTTCCCTCCCTTCCTTCCTTGGAAGCACCGCCCCGGGTCGCTGCTCCGGGTGGCTGTCGCCATGGGCCCCGCCGCGCTGCTGCTGCCGGTGCTGCTGTTGCCGCTGGCGGTGGCCGCGGGCGGCCCGGAGGTTCGCAGCCTGCGGGGGAGCTGGCGGCTCCGCAGCGGGAACGGCTCCGTGTCGCTCCGAGCGGAGGTGCCGGGCTGCGTTCACACCGCGCTGCTCTGCCGGGGCCTCATCCAGGTACGGTACTCGGAGAGCCGGGCCCTGGAGCAGCCCTTCCCGCCGTGGGCAGCCCGCCTCGGAGGGGCCGACCCAGCCCCCCAAAGCACAGCTCCGTCCCGGCAGCTGCCCCGGCCACTGCAGGCTTGGTTGGCATCGCCGGGGCAGCAGCTAGGCTTCGTTCGGTGGCTGTAGTGTCCTCGGTCCTGCATAAGGCCGAGCATACAAATGGAAGCTTTGAAGTATACTGCCGATTGTGGTTTTGACACGCAGCCAAGGTGCTGACACCAGATACCTGCAACACCCTCACAGCATGTAAGTCATGGTCATGCTTACCTATAGTGGTACCTCAAAAGAATGAAAAGTTAAAGCCACCCTCCTAAAATTTGACTTGTTGATGCAATAAGTTTAGGAATTTCAAGCCATTAAAAAGCTCTTTTAAAACTTGCAGGGAATATCAGAACAGTGGAGATCATATACACCTAATCTGCCTAAGGAGAGTATAGTCTGAAACAGAAGTAGTTACATTTAAAGGACTAACTCCTGTCTTAACACTTGGAAGAAGCTTTTCTGCTTCTGTTTATGCCTGTCTCTGTTAAATTTTTAAATTTGTAGGAACACAGCAACCACTTTCTTGGACAGATTTTCAAAACTGCAGTTGCAGGTGGGTAGCAAAGTATTCTGATCCTAGCATAAGGTGCCTGTGACTCAGATCTGACAAGAAACATGGAACTAACTGGATCATTGTTGAAATAAGATGCCTTTTTAAAGGGAAACAAGGAAAATGAAACGTGTACCTGGAACAAGGAAAGAAATAAAACACAGTGAAGTTAACAAAGTCATCTATAGAGGTGGTAAATACAGGTCTGTACTGGAAAATGTACTCTCGTATGCTGTGAGTATATCATATTATCCCTCCTTTATTGTGGGCCCAATGATGCAGTTCTTGTGCATCATTTATTTAAAAAACACATTCTGGGTGTGTGCATTTTGTATTTTCTATTTCTTGGGTTTTATCTTCAGTTTATTATAGTCTGATTAGAGAGGTAAAAGGAGAAAGTGACACCCTTTGGGCAGGATAATTTTAGCATTTTCTGTGTTGGCACAGGTTGGGAATCCCAGCACTAATAATAGATTCCAGTGTCACTGCCAGATACAAAGCACCAACACTGGAAAAAGAAATACGCTGTGAAGGGATAGGCAGAGCTATGATGATCTGTTGTTTTATCATCTGTATTCTAAGTGACATCTTGGACATCAAGGTTTCAGAAGGGCTTTTCTATGGTTTTCAAATGTGTAGGGGGCAGGGAGACTTTATGTGGAGGATGGGTGAAGGGAACCGTGCTGGTTTCTGTGATGCAAAAGTGCACAAGGTAAACTGAACGGCTGGGATGTCTGGTTGTGCTGGGAGGTGTTGCTGCAAGTGTGAATAATCATCCAGGAGAAACTGTGACCAATGCACTGACTCAGGCACGCAAGACCATGATGTAATGAAAGACTCACATTTAACTACTCACACTTAAGTACACTTACGAAGTGAGAAGATGTGATTGCTAATTTAAATGCATTGCTTGTAATTTAGCAGTATATTTGGAAATGAGGATCATGAACTCTGATGTGTCTGGGCAGAATCCCAAGCCTGCACAGAGGCATGAGAGCTTAGTCAGCCAGCTGGGCAGCAGTGGATGCTTGGCTAATTAAATTAAATTGATGATGGTTAGTTGTGGTCACTTAGAACATGTTTACTTGAATACAAGTAAGAACTTGCTCCAAACACGTACTGGTACAGCTGAGTATGAACCTGCTGTGGACTGGAAGCTGTTGCCAAGATGGTGGTGTTGCTGTCGAGTTAACCAAAATGGTTCACTGGTGTGGTTGCTTGACGTCTGGACTGGACCCAGCTGGTGTCTGGCTAGTTCCAACCTCAGAACGAGATAACCTGTTTCTATGTGTAGGTGTGTACAGGTAGCTCAAGGCCAGCTTAAACTACCATTCTCACTCAGTTTAGCAAAGCTCAGTTTACAGAAAGAAGCATTCACAAAAATTTGCACCAGGTTTACTAAATTTTTTTAAAATCACATTTTTGTTTAAAAGATAGAATGCAGACCATACCAAAACAGGGGAACAGCCTTAGCAGATCTGAAATCTATTGCAGATGGTGTTAAATGTACTCAATCTGTATCACCATAGTTGTTGCATTCTGCAAAGCAGCAAGCCTGGGTTGTTTGGAGGGAGTCAGTGACATCATTCCTTATGGCAGTGTGAGGCTCCATGCTCCGGAGGGGGGCTCAGCTGTTTGTCCTGAGGTTTCTTCACTGCGGTGAATGTGACCAAAGGTTTTCGAGTGCAGCTGCCTAAAATCACGTTCCTATATGCCTATTTATACAAAAGCATGCACGCTGCCCTAATTGTAGAGGTATAGAGCACTGGTTGCCCCATTTTTTCAGAGTTCATTATCTGTGGAAATCAGCCCTTTTTGTTGTGTTAAGTATAGAAGTAGGAGATTTATTGTGGATGCCTAAATACAAGTTTTGGTCTTAAGTATTTTTTTCATTTCCTACTTTTGCTCTTTGCAATGGAATATAGGATCTTTATTCATCTTACAGAGGATGTCACTAGATCAGTAACCCAGCTTGTAATCAAAAATGGACATGGATCTGAAAAGCTGTACCAGGAAATAGGAAAACAAAGCTAGCAGGAGCAAAATCATTTTGGATAACAGGACCCCTATGTTCAGCGACCTGGTGAAATCTACCTGCTGTTTTTCTGTGTGATTTGCTTCGCTTTTGTATCCTTGAGATTTTCAATGGGTTAGCACCCAAACCAGGAATTTAAAACAAAATTTGGAAGGGCGCACTCCAACAATGTAGCTTAGTGGGCATCTCACAATGAGGGGAAGGAGGGCAGCAAGGGTAAGCTGATGAATATAATATTCATTATTAGAACGTGGCTTAGATTGCAAGACTAGGCTGCAAGCAATTTATTTATCATTGTGTAGTACATTTCAAATTTAGGTCGACACACAAGCTGGTTTTGCACAGGGATGCTCTAGCTGATTGCGTGTGTGTAGCCTTACTTTAATCTGCTGTGCAGGCCATACACTTGAATTGAAAAACACGTCGCTGATGCTGAGGGTTCATTACTCATCTCTCTGGATCCTCTTAGCTTTTGTTCTAGAGATATCTTTAGTCTGGCACATAAAATATACATTGGAGGAACACATCTTTCTGAATGCACCAAATGCACGTGTCTCAAAAAATTCTCTTGGGGAGGACACTTGAGTTTCCTATCAAAGTATTATTTTCTTTCATTTTCAATCAACATAGTTCAAATGCTGGATTAACTATGATAAAAGCTCTAGGGCCAGGAGATTGCATCAGAGTGTGTGCTTGGGTTGATCGTTTTAATAACATTTCATTAAGACACTGTAGCTCTTACTACTATATACATGTAAAATTAAAAAAACACATGAGAAATGCATATAGAGAAGGGTAATAGTCACTTGCATAAAGTTAGAGCAAAGCTTCGTTTTGAATGCAGACGTTTTGCGAACTTGCAGTGAATCTGTTGCTAGCCCTACAGCTCTGGAAAAAGATTTGCCAAAACTATTTTGTCTGAAGGTTTTGCTTTTGACCACTGTCAGTGTAGTATTTTCTTTCAGACACTGTTTTGGTAAGACATATGCACCCACAGGTAAATTGCTTATTAAGTTTGTGTGCTGGAAATAGGCATCCTCTAGCACATACTGTCCAGGTTCTGCACAATGCCATTTCTTGCTGACAGGTGACTCCTGTAAATCTTCAGTTCTGAGGAATATGGCTGTTATAGCTGGATTTTCTCATATGCCAGCCATTTGCATTTATACATAAGGCTGTTTTGTCTTATTAGTTGTCACTTAGACTTGTATAGCGTATTAGGAGAGGTCTGCAAGTGTGATGCTGATATAGAGGCTGGGTAACACTGCATTTTCTGGCCTGTTAGGGGCATGCGCTTGACAGAGAAGCTAACAGTGCTCTTGGTCATACTTGGATAAAATTTATTAGAAGAGACAGAAGTTTATGTACCCTAACTGATAGTTCTACATTCCTGGAAAATAGTGTGGTTCTTCTGTAGCTTGTTCTGCATTTGTATAAAATACACTGTTGTTTATATTCTGACACTTCATCACAACTTAGATTTTTTGGAAGAAGCCAGGTAACAATTCCATTTGGTATCCTATGTTTCTGTTCAGGTTAGATAGCATTCATTGTTGGAATAGTTGATTATTATATTATTTCCACAGAAATATAGGTGCCCTGCTGAACCATGAGAACATATGTGCAAACATTCAAAAGCCTTAGTAAAAATTAGCATAAATATTAAAGGACACTTAAGTTTTTATTTCAAAAGCTTGTGATGTTAAAAGAGGTAAGATTTATAGTAATCTGTTAAATACATCCGAGTATTCAAGTAATATTAAGAGGTGAGTATTACTGTGTTATTTGGCCTAGTGTTCTGCTGTGACACATCTTGAACATTGACAGTGACATTCAGTTTACTGCTTTCTGAGAACAGCTACTGAAATTTAGTTACTTTAGGAGGAAGTTCCAAAACTCACTCTCTGAGAATATGATCCATTCATCACTACTGTTAGTTCAGCCTGACTTCAAGGTGTGAAAATTATATAAATGTCCCGACTGCTTTCGCTTGTGATGTCAAGGAGCACATGGGTATAAATAGGTGTATGTTAACTATTTAGTTTTCAGTCTGAAGTTGCCCAGAGCAGAATCCTTAAACTGTAAATCATGAACCATCACTTGCAAATTTTATTTTGGTAATCTGTTACACCATCAGAATTTTCTTAGGGTGTGCATGACAAAGTATCATTGTATAGAGTATTATATATGTATGATATAAAGTATCATTGATAAAGTATTATGAGAGAAGAGCATGCAAGGTGACTTCAGATTAGACCACAAGAAAAGCAGGGTAAGGCAAAGGAATCTGTTTTTTGTTCTCTTTATTGAATTTCGTTTTATTGCCTGCAGATCTTCTACCTGGGTACAGTGGACTTTGTCTGGTGTCATTCAGGTGTTTGTGCCATGCCCCTCAGAACTCCTGGAGCCTGGGTGGGCCAGGGTGTGCCTGGCACCCCTCGCTTGCTCACTTGGGCTTGGAGCCTCACTTCTCGTGTGTTTATGTCTCATCCATTTCCTGCTTAACAGGAGAAGCTCTTAGCTTGGATCACCGTGTTTTTTCAATATCCCCCATAAAATCATTGCAAGGAGAAGCTTCCATCTGGGCGCTGGCAGTTCCTTCACTGTAGTGCTGCCAGTGCTTTTGAAATCCTGCTGATGTCCTGTTAGCCGACCTGGAAATTGCTTTCCTTCTGATGGTCTGTAGCAGGGCTTTTAACCTCGTCTTAGGGGGTGATTTGCTGCTTGCTTACAGCGTTGAGGTTGGGAGCAGGGAACAAACAGGCAGGCAGCTTGAATGCTTCAGATTTTCCCCCCAAATTGCAGGGAGCAGGAAAATGCAAGGCTGTTATGTTTGATGGGATCTAAAAATAGCTATAGTTGACTCCACCTCTCTATGAATTGCTTCCAGGAACACATTGAGCTGTTGAGCTATTGAATGTGAAGTGTATTTAATAGATGTTCAGCCTATTTCCTACCATCTTTCAATTTCTCCCTGTGCCATTAAGTATTTTAAATTTGCCTTTTTTTTTTTTTCTGCATGCACTTTTCTGAACTAAGCCTTTTGTTTTGATGTGAAATGACTTAACGTGGGATGAAATTCTGTTTCAGAGAAATCCAAACAATTTGACTTATATGGTTACATCTTCCAGCACTGAGAACAGTTGTATTTAATAATGAAAAAGTCAGTAACCTCACAAGCGTATTGGCAAAGTAATTCTGCTTTCTTAGAGGACTTTGTTGTGATGATGCGTTTCTCCTGAACCTTGAGAATTGTCTTAAAAGCATTGCTTGGACCTTGCCACGACTGATTTTACAATAGTCAACATTTGTCGTGGTTCAAATGGCTGCCCAGTTATTAGCATTTGACAGCTTTTCTGTGTGATGTGTGAGCTGTCTTACTGGTTAGGGAGCAATGATATCAGTAAACTGTTAAGTTTTAGGTGAAGGTACACGGAACTGTGAGCTCTCCATCTAAAAGGGTGGATGCCGGTGAGTCAGAAGGGCTAATTAGCTCCTTCTATGACACCTATTTTAGCAGTCAGTGCATTTCTTGGTGTTTGAAGGCTTTAGACTAGTAAAGAAGAACGCTCCTTCAGGAAAAAAGGATTCTGAGGTTTAAACATGCCACTTGAAAGCTCCTGTAAGAGCCCATTTGGCAATGATTTCTGCCTCTGATAAAATATTCCTGCAGTTCTGCTGCTAGACAACCAGTTTTGTGTTTTCCAGAAGTCAAGACTTTGTTCATTAACATCTTGGTATCTGTGCTTTTATGGGAGAAATGGTGCAGGTTTCTTTTGTGCATCTTTGCTGTGTTTGACCATTAGCCAAATGGCTTTACAGTCTGCTGTTGGTAGTGCATTTGCAACTTTCCTCTCGCGCCTTTTGTTAAATATTTCACGCATACAAGTGGCAATTGCAATTTAACATGCACATGTGAAATAAAATAGTATGTAATGTTAAATACGAATATGTATGTATATGTAAATATATATAAGATGGTATATAATGTTAAAGCAAGACTATTGTTAAAAATGTGCTTTTTAAAGTACGTATTGTGGGATTTCATGGTCTCTGATATTTGATGCTTGCCTCTCATTATCTCAGTACAATGATCTCAGTGGAGATTCTTTTATGAGCCTAAATTTTGCATATTAATATGCATTATTTGGCTTTAACTTTTGCATCTTAATTAAAGTCTGAGATATATTCCCCAAAAGTAACGGAATAAATGTCTTAAAATTCAGTAATAGTCCTGTAAGCTCACGATGACTTAACTTATAGAGAATACACTGTATTATCATTACAGAGGTCACAGTTTTACTCAGGTGACAAGGCTTTTCCTTTTTGACTCTTCCCTCGTAGTAAGAAATTTGAATGATAGAGTGTAGCATATAGAGGCAGGGTGACACCTTTCCCTCTGCATGAGCCTAAGGAATGATGTTTGTGTTGCTGTGGGACTCCAGAAGGATCTGTGCTGCTGAGGAGAGTCACTTAGACGTTATGATTTTGTTCTGCTATGTAAATAAGTTCATGTCTTTATTATGGAGCCTGACCCTGTTAGCTGTAAAACAAATATGAATATGAGTATTCGATACTAAGTATTTGATTCGTAAATACGAGTATAAGAATTTTTTTCAGAAGATTTCAAATCCCAAATGTTGTTACTATGCATACTGACTCCTGAAATGGGAAGAAAAATTATGTTCCAGCAAGTAGGGGAAAAAAAAGAAAAGCTGTGCAGCTTAGGATATTCAGGGCGAGTAGTTAAGTGTGTTGTAGTGTTAGGAGACTGCTGTCAAAGCAGACCTTAACGCGGCTGCCGTGTCCCTGCAGCGGGGTTGAGCCCTGCGGGCCAGGGGAGCCTGGCCTTTGTCTGGGGCTCAGCCGCGCAGCTGCTGCGGGGCCTCCAGCCACCGGGGGACCCGGGGACCTGCTCTCGGACACCGGCTGGGACAACGCCTTTCTGCTCTCGGCCTCGGCAGGGGACACTGTGCCCCTCTCCTGCCTTTGTGTCAGGTGCGAGGCCCTGCGGCGTCAGGCCCTTTAACCTGGCCGAGGGGCGTGGTGACCCGCTGTAAGGTTATAAATACAGCATTTAGAAGCCAGAAAGGCCAAGGACGTAGCCTAGACCAGCTGTGCCTTCTGTTCTTCCTAGGTAGTGTGGTTAAAGAGAAGGGCACATTTGGTGTAAATGCAATATTATTCACAAAAGCAGTCATTTAGTTTTTTACCGAAACCAAAATTGTGTTGCTTCTCCTTCTTCCCTTTCTCCATCCCTCCACACACAACAATTTCATTTATCCTTACCACAGCAAGTCTAGCTGACAAGGAACAACTGGATTATTTGCAATAACTTTAAACTAGAGATTTGTTGGCTGCTGTCCCTAGAGGCCTAAAATGCTTTTTCTTTGCCTCTTAAAATCCTATTAGTCTTACTTTCTCCGTAATTATGAGGGTGATCATATTTCTGTTCCTCTCCTTTAGTCACAAGCTCTCTGGATTTATTGGTTAATTTCCAGACCAGTAATTTCTTCTGTAAAAACAAATCCTGCTACTTCTAGTTTGAGTGATTATAGCAGACAGGGTTTTGACCTATATAAATAAAGTCAAATATTATTAAAGCTTTGCTTTCATGTAAAATTTCAAGGGTGAGAGGGAATATCAGTACTAACTAACTAAGGTGGATTTTGCATTTGCAGACTGACTGAAATAAGAAGCGTTCATCTAATGGATATTGTGGTGCTTTTTATGTAGTAACACTATTACTAAATAAATCTTTTAATCTTCTTTTTGTTGGCCTGTTACTAGGATCCATACTATAGATTTAATGATGTGGTGTACAGATGGATCTCACTAGATAACTGGACTTACAGCAGGACATTCAAAACTCCTTTTGACATCAGGTATGCAGTAAAGATATGTCTAAAATAGTTCTGTGCCATCTTTCGTGCAGAGTTGCAAGTTAATCCATCAGCTCAAAATCTGCTTAATACATTTGTATCTGATAAATTATGCAATCATGTGCAGCTACAAAGCTGTTGCTACAGAGCACTTCAATTGTTACTTTTTTCTTTTTTTTTTAATTGATGGTTAAGAATTACTTATGAATTGTCAGCTGAGAAAAGATCATACTTAGGCTAATTGAAAGCTATCCCATCTAATATCTGGTGGGTATGTGAATCTGCTGTGTTCTTGAAGATACTGACTTGAGCTACTTCAGCTGTCATCTTAATGGGACTATTTAAATTTGACACTGAGTCAGATGTTCTTGCAGGTAGCTGAGGCAACTGCTCGTATAATAGTGATACACATTTTTACATTATCTGTCTCCTCTATGTTTTATTTAGCTCTAGGTATTCTGACAGTTTTTCACACCTATGTTTTCTTCTATAGAAAATGGCAGAAAGTGAATTTGGTTTTCGAGGGAGTAGATACAGTAGCACAGATCCTGCTCAACAATGTCACTCTTGGGAGAACAGACAACATGTTCAACAGATATGTAAGTAATGCGTTTATTTCTGAAGGTGCTTCTTTGTTTGCTTCAAAGCCCTTTTGTTCTGAACACTTCCAGAGCATTCAAGTACCCATTAAAGTAGGTGCTTGGATGCAGAAAGTGTTGGCCTGAGGACTGCATGTGGAATCAGGTAAATGTTAGATAGGGAAGTGTACTTACCTTTTCACTAGCAACAGGGTCATATCTAGAGGTGAATGTTCCTTGTCCTAAATGAGAGGACCAATGCAAGAGGATCAATTCAGCTAATAATATGTGTTGCTTCTTGGGATCTGTCCCAGCTCCAAGAAAACGTAAGCTTAAATCTGTTTTATTAGCTGTAAATCTGCTTACTAATTGGTATTAGAATGTTTACATGTCAATACTGCAATGAAAATGCACGTGTTGTAAAGCCTGTGTGTTTTCATGCCTTTGGTTTTTAAAGATGGTGGCTTATTTTTAATATGGCACTTAGAATAACATTGTCTTCCATTTTTGAGCTTTGCTTATGTCAGCAGGAGAGTATTCATTATGGAATGATCTTGAAAGTGGGAAAAACAATTTCAAACTAATTTTATAGCTTTAAAATACAAAATTATTCTGGTATTAACACAAGGAGCAATCCTCGCTTTTATCTTAAAAGAATCAAAAAATCTAAAGAGTTAAAGGAAGAATGATAGTGGAATAACTGAATTACAAGTGAAGTCTGGTGTCTCCATATTTCAGCATTTACCATTCTGGCAGGTTTTATTGCAGAGGCAGTGGTCTGAGACATAAGATTTTCTGTCACCTGGGTCTGTGTGACCTAGGACAAACCATTTAGTTTCTCTTTGACTTAGTTCTACCATCAGTGAAATCAAAAATTTCGCGGAGAGCTTTTATGAAATTGTAATTATTTACTGTTTGGAGAGTATCTAAAGGTTTGTCGGTAGCAGGCTCTGTAAAGTTAGAAAGTGGTATTATTTTGTCCATATTTCTGCAATTTCATTTTGTATCAGATTGTAACAATTCATGAAATGGCCTTCACTGTAAAACCAGAGTGTACTGCATTAAATTGAGTCCGGGGTTACTGTGACCCAGGCTTGTGCCTTGTTCACGTGTTCCACATGGCAACATTTGCAGAAATGACACTCTGAAGGCTCTGGATTGGGGAATGCTATTTGCTTTCTAATTTCCTGCTGTGTGCTAAAGAAATAAATATCTAGGAATAACTAGCTGGGCTGCTCCCAAATTAGAAAAAATTGCCAAGACTTGGCTTTTCATAAATGTGGCACTCTGAGGAATAAATGGGTATTAGCCATTGGAACAGTATTGTCTTGCTAGCACGGGATAATTCTGAAATGGAACATTTTCCGTTTTCTCCAGCTACACTGAAGGGCATCTTGTGAGCTGGTGAGGAAGCTCCCAAATGCTTCATTTGGTGCTGGCACAGAATGTGTGTCTGTACATCTGGAGGATGAGAATGCAGCTCATTTCATTTTGGGGAATGAACTACAGCTTTGCAGCATTTGTGGACAAGGAAGCTCAGTGCCTTGTGGTAGATGAGCTGGCAGCACAGTGAGAGCTGGAAGCACTCCTGTATGGAGCAGCTTTCTGAGTTGGAATAAGGTGTCTTCCCAAAGATTCAGATGAGTTCTGGATAAGGAAGGAGGGTAAAGATTGTCTTACTGTCCTTGTCCTTCAAGCACTTTTGTGTGCAGAGTGCTGCAGCCTGCAACGAGAACTTGGTGTGAGGAAAGTGGTTTGCCCAGAAACAGCTCCTTCTATCTAGAACATTCCTGTGCATTTTCTTTTTTTCAGTTTACACAGTAACTTTTCCTTCAAAAGCAGAGCATGCTGAGAGCGTATTTCAAAAGCTTTTGAATAATATGTGCATGGTATTAAAATCCCCATGTAATAGTGATTATAAATCTCATATATAAATGTCAGCACTGTAATGGTTTTGTTCTGTGCTTTGTCCTAGAGCTTTGATATTACCAGTGTGATCCGGGAGGTCAATTTTGTTGAAGTCCGTTTCTCGTCAGCCGTTTCATACGCAGCAGAGCAGAGCAGATGTCACAGAGCGCACAGCATCCCCCCAGCGTGCCCTCCACCTGTGCAGAAAGGAGAGTGCCATGTAAATTTCATCAGAAAGGTAGGGGCAGAATTGTCTCTCTCTGGTTTCAGGCTGGGAAAGAGGAATGCACCACAAGCTGTCCTTACAGTTGTATTCTGAAACGTGCAATGTTGTTTTATAAGTAAGGCATATTTTTCATTGCGGCTTCCTTCTCCATCCCCCCTAGAAACCTGTAATCTTGTATGTTGACAATACAAGAGGCATGAGAAGGCCAGGCTTCATATCTAAGTGATAAGAATGCTTAAAAGGCTGTTTTTGTCAAAGAATCAGCAAGGAGACTTGCTGCTAAGAGGGCAGGATAGCACTGGGAAATGTATAATCATTACATTTTGATCCACTGAGTGGGTTTAGCAGTGTATGCTGACAGTAGAGTTCACTGTTGCAAATACCAGTGTGTTACTGCCAAGGCTGTAAAAATCTCATCCAAGCAGCTTTGTGAGTATTTGGTGTTGCTCATGTGCTGTGCTATTTATATTGGGCAGCTCTGGCATGTCCCAAGAAGTGTTATCTAACAGGGGACCTCTTCTCATCTTAAAAGTGTTGTGAAGTGTGACTTACATGTACATATTCAATGAAAACAACAGTGTAATATAAATGAATGAAACTCAGAAACTTTGATTTATGATATTGTTTCTTTGCTGTTAAAACTTAACTCAGGGCATACTATCATTTGAGTAGCATGTCATGTGTTTCTGATAACTTTGCAGCAGATAGAGGCAATGTCTAGATGATCTTATTTTCTAATTTCTCTTTCTGTGTGTTTTTGCACATTTGTTTCCACTTAAATGCCTTTCTTGTTAATTATTTTCAAACTTTCTAATAAAGTCATTCTAGAGTGTCCTCAAAAAATGACTAGGATCCTGTAAATTTAAACTTGGATATAATTTCCTTTAAAATTTATTAATGTAAACATGGGCTCCATGTTGCCCTGGAGACATCCTTTAGGATTAAGATGCTGTCTTTATTTCTGCTTGCTGCTACTTTTATTTTCTCTACATTTTAGGAAGTTTATTAGTTCTTCTGAGTCCACTGTGTTTCTCAGAAATCAGTGCAAGGAGAGGCTTGGAAGGAATAAGGCACTTATTCAGCTGTACTCTTATTTATAGAGCAAAAGAGACCTGGAATGATTTTATGCTTCACTGAACTATACCTTTAAATTTGTAAGAAAATGCCCTAGTGCTTTTTCCTCAAATGAGTTTTTTGACTGCACTTGGAAGCTGCTCCAGAAATTTCCAGAAACATTTTGAGTTCCAAGTGTATGGCAACAACAGCAGCTATGTCATGTTTACATTAATAAATTTTAAAGGAAATTA
>WAAG01086339.1:18638-33982 GCA_013390105.1 Tichodroma muraria | reverse complement strand
CTCTTTTGTCTGCACCTTTTTTTGGTGGAATGCTTTACCTCATGGCTGTTCATAGGAAAGAAATCCATACCTGCTTAATGAATCTGTTGCTATTTGCTTGACTTTTTTCCCCTGCTACTCTTGTCTGCATATGAATCACTCAGGTGATGCTGCTGACAGATCCTGTGGCTATATTTAATAATAAAAGCCTGTGTTTTCTTTAGCTAATTATCTCTGCCACCCTTGAAATTCAGATTAAGTTTCGGCTTCTGAAGAAAAACATGTTTTAAATGGCACACTTTGAGGGTTGTTGCTGTCTTTTGGTTCTGTTTCTTTTTCTCATGTAGCAGCATAAGGATATTTTCTAACTGTGCACCTTTTTGTGAGGTAAAAGTGANGTGATTATATCCAGTCAAGCAGCAGGACTGTAGCTGGAAATATATGTTATATGCAAGTGTGCTCAGAGGCACTGAGACAATCTTGTAAACAAAGCTGCCAATGGGTTACATCTTGAACACTTTAACAATTAAGTTGATTGGGTTTTTTTCCCCTTTCTCTGTCTGCTAGCACTCACAAGGGTTCATGATTTTTCACTGATAAAGCTCCTGAAACTTTCTTTTCATTTTTGTGAAAATACACAATAAAGGCCCGTTTAAGACAGCATTTCACAGAGCAGATGAGTTCCCAAGGGGCTTAGTTTCTTAGGGTTGGCAGATGATAAAGGAAGAAGCTTGTTTTGATGAAAGAATTGGGAGAATCTGAATGAATAATGACAACTAGTGTGTATAGAAGTAGGAATGTTTTTCGCTGGCTTTTGACCACGGATGAATATCTTAAAGCTTGTCATCAAGATAAGTAGTTTGAAAATGTATTAATGATTAAAGTGAAAGGAGGCTGTGGGAGGCAGAAGAGGAAGAAAAAGGGAATTCATACAGTGCTGTGGGTGGCTTTTTTCTTTTCAAGAGCTTCATAAAACACAAAGGTGATAAATACAGGGTAAGGACAGAACAGCTGAAAGATTCTGGTGGAAAGAAGAAAACATGGTTTGACATTTACAGAATATCCAGAGAGCTGTGGTGAAGAGTAGGAGTGTGCAGCACATCTGAATGGCAGGAGCAGCAATCTACCTTAATTTGAGCCTTTAGGCATGTAAAATTGTACCAAGAATTGTGTTCCAAATATTGGGATAAATGGAGCCATAACTGAAAGAAAGATGATAGGAAGAATCAGATAGGGAAGGCAGCTAAAAATGGGAGCTGTAAAGTAACAAGAAAGAGGCAGTGGAGGCAGATAATTGTCAAGCTGGAGATGGAGAAATAACAAAAAGTTCCATGAACTAGTCTTTTGTCATTAATTTCTTGTCACAGGGTGAATCAGGAAGGGGGGAGTATTTTTTTTCCTTACACCACTTGGCATTAGTAGAACTCAAGTGAGCAATCTCTGCTTTTCCACCAGTCCCATCAGGGAGGGAATCCAGCCTGATATAAGTGATCTATTCGGTTTTCATACGTCTTATTCTCCCACCGGACTTTCTTTGTGGAGTTGAACAAAATCAAGAGAAAAGTAAAGTGTACTCATGTCAGGATTGCGTTGAAGGAAATAGAAAGCAGTGGGTTTGAGCTATTTCTGTGTTTAATTGTGTAGAAGGCAGCACTGTATTTGGCTTATAGTGATGCTGTGGGTTTTTAATGTTACCTGTATGTGACTTTTCCAATTTACTCTGAATTTTTTTTTCCGTCTTCTTTCATGTTTAGGCTTTCCTATGCATTGATCCCAAAGTTCTCTTCTTTCTTACTCAGTGAAACTCTACCAGCTTGTATTGGTGGTTAAACAGAGTATCATAAGATACAGGTGATCTTTAACCTTTTCTATCCTGAAGTGTAATTTTAACAATTAACCTATTTGTGCAATGGAAAGCAGGTAATGGAGCAGAAGTGACATTAAGAGGGAAAACTGTGCTGTTATTAAAACTGCTATCAGGTTAAATTAGTACCTTCATGAATAACTGCTTTTTTCTTTTGAGCTTCCTCCTGTTAGAGTGAACTCTGACCACTCCCATATGTCAGAAATCTTTTCATTAACTCTTTTGGGGAGTATCAGCAAACACACTGGAGCTTTTCCTTTAGCAGTATGGTACAGAGAATTATCTACCAGGCATGAGTGTCTTATCTGCATGCAGTTAAACTAAAAGCATATGCTAATGTGAAAACCACAAGCAGTAATTTGTTAATTATCTTTTATGGATGTGTTCAAAATAAAACCATCAAATCCTGTTATAATAAGGTCAGATTCTATCTCTGTTTTGTATGTAAAAGGCATATGAGGAAGGCTTGCTGGCTGCATCTGAAATCTTAAACCTGGTGACAAATAACATGTTGCACATGCACTCATTGCATGAGTTTAGAGATGGCACAGGATTTGAGATCAGGAGGGAGTGTGAATTTCAGCTGCTCGGGCTCTCTGCTTTATATACACCATAGAAATCTCACCCAGCAATTCCTGTGTGAGGCCCATCACTTCTAGTTAAGCTGGGGTGCAATCTTTAGATGGTTACATGGATTCAAAACTTAATGGGATGAAGAATGCAGATCAACGCTTATTAAATTTAATGGGGAAGATAATATACCTGGGTGATAAATGCAGCATACATTTGTTTAAATTTGACATGTGATACGTCAGTCTCCAACAACTGAAGAAGTGGTAGAGCAGCTTGTTTGCCTGAACAGTTCTAGTTTAGTATGGCAGTGTTTACATATTTACAGTACTATGCATCATCTGGGTTCAGTGCCTATGTGGGATCTCCCAGCTCTGCCTCAGAGCTGCGCCCTTTGAAGGTGATATTTTTGTTCATGGAGGCTGCATCATCCCCAGCCTCAGCAAAACCTGCCTGGGCTTGTTTGTAAGTGATTTTGTCTGTAGCTGGAGGCAGTAAAACACAGCTTTCAGCTGTGCTCCTTGTATTCCCTGCTTAAAAAGTCAGCTCTGTAGGTGCTTCAGGTGCATCAGTTTGCTGACTTTCCCCTCCTATGTAGACATGCCTTTAGCATGCTGAAGTTTAGCTCTGTGTTGACTGAGATTGTCCTTGATCCATTATCATCACAATATGAGTATTGACAATCCTATTGTTTGACATGCTTCCAAACAAATATTCTGGGATTTCTATTTTCTTTTTTTTTTCCTTTCTTCAAAACTTGTCTTGGCTTATCCTGAACAGCAAAATTGCAAAGGTTAGCAAAATCCTGTGCAAGTGGAGGCATGAAGATGTTAGAACATTGTACCTGACATTGCTTCCTGAGAAGTGATTCTGAGTGGCACAGTTGTGTGAAGTGGACGTTTTCAGTAAAGTAGTGACACATCTGGACTTTAGGTGCATAGCAGGGATTTGAGTCTCTAGTTGAAGCTTGCTCTTGTCTCTCTATATGACTGTGAGGTTCATACATTTGACTATCAAAAAGGATTTGTTTAAAAACTCTTTGGCAGGGACTGCCCAATGTTACTGTGATGGAAGGAGAGTTCAAAACTCCATTGATTTTTATGCAGCAGCTTTTAAACTCTCTTGTTCATTATAACTACCCTAGAGAGTCAATAATGTTTAGTTTGTTGTGTAATTCTTTACATTTGGCATGATCCACTGAAGCTTTTTAGCTTGCAGTCATAGTTCACCTGCGAACTTGTGAAAAATATTGGATTCAAAATATGTTTTCGGCATGAAGGCTTGAAAAATCAGAATCAGCTAAATAGTGAAAGGATGCATTATAAAAAGACTTGAAGTCATTTAAAATATGGATTAAAATCCTTTCTCCAAGTGAACTTGAGAGTGTCAAACTGAAACACATTTAATTCTAGGTGTGAAAATGGAGCAGGAAGCCTTCAGAAGGGAGCAGGTTCTATTGACTTGAGAATGCCACTGGAGTCCTCATACTTATAGAAGTCTTCTGTTGCAGGGAATTGATACCCAATGATAACCATCTGGAAAAGTGTCAAAAAAATTGTGTGTCTATATGCCACATATGGTTTCTATCTAAAAAGTTGTGTTATATTTCAAACTTGTAAATGAATTTTATTTACTGACCAAGAAGAGCTTTCTGAGTGGGAGTATTCCATGTTATGTGTTTGGGGTTTTTTCCTTACTCTCATTTCTTTTTACTTAGTGGGGTGGGGGGTACTAATGTTACTGCTGAGTTTGTTAATTTAATAGAAGTTAGAGGCATAGTCACTCAGGCAACAACACATAATAAACAGCAAGACTGTAATAAACACATTGCTGTGTTAGGAATACATGGAAGAAAATGTGCAAATAACAATGCAGTGGGTGTATCTCTCACAGGCAGCTGAGTTTTCTGTCAGAGCAATTTAAAAAAAAAAAAAAATCAATGGCAGACAGAATGAAAAGAAGTGAACACTGAAACATCAGCAGCGATGATGAGCTTGTGTGGGAGCATGTTGGAGCCAGGCGGGGAGGTGTTTTCATAGGGAAGATGCAGCTGGTTTTACGGGATGAATCTGGTCCCTATGGAAGAGAGAGTTGTATGAAGATTTGGAAGGGGCCAGCCTGCACTTGCTGCATTAACCCTCTTTGTGTACAGCCAGCTCGTGTTTGAGGATGTGTGGAAGTGTCTTTGGGGAAGAACAGCATGCCATGTGCTATTTGTTTAGAGACGAGCTGTGGCTGCTCCCAGGCACCCTGCCCTGGCCTGTGTCAGCTCCTGAGGGCTGTGCTCTCTGTGCTGCTGGAGGCAGGAGCAATGTGGGCATTTTTACAGTACAGGGGATGCTGTCTCATTTAGCAGGCACAATATATATGCCTTTTTCCCTGTAGCCACAACTCAGGGATGGGGGAAGCAGCTAAACTCTGCCATCCTTGCCCTGGCTATTTGTTAACAGCTCTAACTGTTAATTAGCTGGAGGGCAGGTGAAAGATACCAGACTAGAGAAGTGATAATGACCTAAACAGAGGTGTGTTTTCCCCATTTCTTAGTTTGGGACATTTATTCCTAAAGATGTGTATCAATAGCAGTATCTGAGAACAGACCACTTGATGCTGGCAAACACAATCTCCCAGTGTGCCCTGAGGCACAGCAATACTTGGTAATCCCGTTTCCTCCAAAGCTCTTGATTCATGCAAGGTGTTTTGTGCTCTTTGTCAGCTCAAGCTTCCCACCTTCCTAGGGGGGAGAGAATGCTGTAGGTGTATGGTGAGAACAGGAGAGAGATGTCTGATTGCTAAGGATCTAATATAAATTTCTAATTGATGGGAAAAACTTCGTGCGTTTTCCTAGTCTTAACGATTGAGCGTGAGGGTATTTTTAGTCTGAAGAGAATATTTTTCAGCACCACCTATTTCTGTACATTTTACTCTCTGGTGTGCTGAACAAATGGAGCTAATGCTTAATGGAGAATTGCTCTTCTTATTTTTGGCCTGTAAAAGGGGAGTCTGTCCTGTCACTAGCTGTGAGTGACTTGATTGAGCTATTTACTGTTTTGATATGTAATCTTGTATTGATCTAATGCTGGCACTGAGGAGAAGGTTTACAGTGACCTGGGTGACTCAGGCATAAAAATCCAATGTCATTCCAAAGCCCCTTGCTGGCTGAGGAGGAACTGTGAGCTTTGCTGCCAGAAGGGATCATTAGGGTTTTGCCCTTAAGTCTCTGTACAGCATGAAATGTGTCCAGTGCAATGGGGAATGTGGTGACCATCACACCAAACCCTGCCTCTAATGGCAGAAACTTTCTCTGAGGCTTGCAAACTACGAGTGCACCTTGCCTGTTTCCCCCTGAGCTGGTTAGACACCAGTGAATGGGTTTTTACTGCAAAGCCTTGGCCCAGTAGCTGATCCCACCATAGATGCCCCAGGCTGTCCCTGCTGGAGCTGCACAGCCCACCAGGTTTGTTAGCTCCTGCTGAGGAAGTGTGGGAATGTGCTGTCACTGCTGATCAGAGCCCTCTCTGGAGTTTTTCAGTGTTTAAAGGAAATCTGCTAGAAGAGAGATTGTGAGGAAAATGATGCAAAAAAGGCCACTACTATAATAAGAAATTTGATGATGGGTTGCATCAGTGTAGTTCTTGATGAGCTCTGTCTCATGTTTATCTGAGTTTATGCTGTGCTCCCATGGAAGGAAACAGAAAAAACTAAACAAAACATTATTTTAAACCACCAGGTGTCTAATTTCAGTGAAAAAGGAAAACTGAGGTGAATTGTCCCTGCTGCCTCAGAGCAGGGGTGTGTGTGAGAGTCAGCCCCAAGCCATGCACTGAGCCCTGCTGGCTTGGAATGTGGTGTAACAACAGACGAGTGCAGGATCACATCTGCAGCAGAGAGCCTGTCTCAAATTCATGCTGTCACTTCAGACAAATAACCAGGAGGTCTGTTCCTTCTTACATAGCACTCATTTAGCATGCCACACCAATAAAATCTCATTGGCTTGTATTCAGTTAGGACGTGTTTCTGTTTGCATTTCAGTTTGATAGATGTATTTCAATTAAGGGTTCTAAGCAGCTCTGGAAAGATGTCCAGATCCTCAAAATACTTAAAGATTTAACTCCAATTTTACCTTGAGGCTTCTTAAAAGTTTAGCGTGGAGAAAAAAAAAAGCTGGAGGTATAGAACAGCTTGCATTATTTTTGGTCCCAGTGTTTGAAGAATTGTAAGCTGTGGGAAAAATAGAAAGTATTGGCTAAAGAAGAGTCAGCAGGAAACAAAATACCCTTTAAAACATCCCCACTATGTTATTCTAACAATAATAGAAGAAGGGAAAGTAAAACAAAACTAGTGTTTGAGTAAAGTTGCTTGGTNAGTTTCCTGTGAACCAGCCAGCAGTGCATCAGTTAAAGCCTTTGGATTTTTCCGGGTAAACATAAGTGTGATTCTTCTATCAAAGTAGATAATGTGTGTGTCATCCATACAAATAGCACAAATGCATCTTTGCTAAGCAACACTTAACAAGTTTCCTGTGTTATCCTCCTTTTATTTAGTAGCTCTTACATTTGTTTTTCTTTCATCTCTGAAAGCACAGATCATTATGCTATTTCTTAGATGTTGATATGAGAGCATCACTGTTGCTTGAAATTTATATCTTAGAATCAGTGAAATACTTTGCTATCTATGTTTTTCTTATTGGTGCTGATCTTCTGAATCTTTGTGTGGCTTCCTGAGGAAGGTGACTTTTAATGCTCCTGGCAGTGTTAGACTGACAATTTCAGCTGAAAGAATTGCCTATCAAGTTATCTGTTGAGGAAGTGCAAAGTTTTGAGAAGAGCAGAAAAGCCTGCTAACCAGGCCATGAAAGTATCTCTTGTAAACAGGGTATGCCTTTGATTATTAATATGAGGGGAATTTATTTCTCCTCTGTCTAGTCTTATTTAAGCAAGGGAATCAAGTACAACTGCCAAACACCTAAAGCACTGAAAAAAATTTGCTTTTCTGGTTGTAACTTAGAATTTTTTAAGTTAATGTTAATTCAATAGAAATTTCAAGAGCTTTGTTCTAAAACGAAGCATAAATTATTTTATCAATCTACTAGTGTGTATATATATTTGTTAGTTCTAGGTGTCTTGATCTACAAGGTATAGTTAAATTTAATGTCACTAAACTCAAATTCAGAAAAGAACAGTAAAGTGTTAAGGGAAGCATGCTATTAGTAAGGCATATTTTGAAAATGCTGCATAAGGAAATCCTTTGCTGTTTAGTCACTTAGTATTTCAGGTGCATCTTGGAATATGGCTTTTCAAGAAATAAAATTATTCCTACGAAGTTAGTTTTGACAAATATTTCTTTGTCAAAGACTCTGTAAAAACGTTCAGTTCTATCATTAGTTTTAATTTGGCTCCACCACTGACTTGCAGATATGCTATCTAATGATGTGAAAGGTTTCCAAGAAAGTTTAAAAGATTCTGCCAAATAATATGGCAGCTTTTTTGTCTAGAGAACTAGTAGAAAAGAGTTTCATGTTTTTGTGATGCATAAATATTTTTCTTTGTTATAACACATTTTAGTTTAAGTTTACATTAAAATGTTTAGGAAATGCATTACTTTCCAGCCCAGGTAACTTACTAATGTTCTCAACTTTATGGCTAAAAGATCTAACTAAAAAAACAAGGCATTTGTCTTTCAGCGTGGAGCAAGTTGGTTTTCCGCTGAAGCGTTTTGAAACTCGTCAGAGACTGGAGGGTGCCTGTTGCTGGCAGTACCCAAACATCCTCTGGCTGCAAACAGGGAAGGTGACATTGGCTCTCATTTCTGAGACAAAATCTGAGCTCTCACTGGTGTTTCCTTCAGCCTTGGCTTTTCTTGCTTTCTCCTGCTGAAAGGCAAGATCTGTCATCTTAATTAAGCAAGCCATGGTTCAGGGTCTCCCTTGTTAGCACGCTGCTTTCTGTCCTGATGCTTCCATGTTTTGGAAGAGCTGTGAATGTTCTATTTCGGCCAGAAGAAATACTAACATAAACCTAATTCTGAGATCTGCCTTGAAGTCCTTAAATGTTGTGCTATGTTAATTTGTCCTCTTCCAGGGGAGCAGCTATTCCTGTGCCTAAGCTGGGGCATTTCTCCAGCTGCCCAAGGAAAAGGTGCTTTAGTATGCTCCCTGTGACAGTGCTGGCTCAACAGTATGGATCAACCAACAGCTCCTGTTGGCTCTTGGGCTCTGCTGACGTCCCTTTATTTACTACCCAAATACAAGATCTACCTACAGGGAGGGCAAAATACGAGGAATCCTCTTTGCCACTACAGTAGTAAGTGTGGAGGTTCCCAGTGTCTTGTTTTGATGATCTGTTGAGGGTTTGGTGGTTTTTTCTCCCCCTTTAAAGAGCTGGAAACCCTGCTTATAATTCAAGTTGCTGGTATGTCTGCCAGAAGATGGATATGAAGCCCTATTGCCAATCTATATACAATTGAATAACAATTTACTGTGACACTCTGGCATTCTGTCTGCATTACTTGCTATTAAATATTAATTCAGAATGCAGGAAAGCCACCTGGAAAGATGAAAATGAGCGGATTTGGTACAAACAGTAGTAGATTGAACAAAACCCAATTTACTAAGGAGCCCATGTCTCCTATGGCATGTAACAATAATAAGGATTCATTTTCTCAAGGATTTCACATTAGACTTATTCTGAAGGGAAAATAATTAATGGGGTGCTAATAATTTGTAATGTTACCCAAAATAAGCTATTATCTTATCACTACCAAACCTATTTTTTTCTTCATTCACATTAAGCCTCTTTTTAACACCAAGAATTACCCTTCCAGTAATGCTTATCCAAAACCTTTGAAAGCACGATGGTAATGTTCAGGAACCAAGAAGACAGTTCAAAACAAAAGTAGCTTTAATCTCTTTTGTTTGTCATCTGACAGCAGCATGGCAGTGGGTGGCTGGCACAGATGCATCTGTTGGTGTAGGAACCACCAGGTTCCTTTGTGCCCAAAGTCACTTGCTCTCAACTGCTCAGCACTTCCAGAAACCCTGAAAGTCCTATATCACCTTTTAATTGTGGTAAGATGAAAATAATAACCCCTCTGTTGAACAGGGGACTTGAACTGGGGTTCATACTCTAAAAGCTTTTGTCACTGCATTAATATATTAGTGATATTAATGTGTCCTAGGCTTGCCATTCAGCTGGCTGCGTCCTTCCTCTGCCAGGGACAGCCCTGTGCTCTGAGTAAAGCCTTCCTCCCCCAGCAGCCAGGTCAATCCTATGGGCCAGGCTTTAAATGAAGCTGTCTTTGGGAGTTTATGGCACCACAGGAAGTGGGAGAAACAATTGCCATCACTAGCTCTGCTTCAAAGCAAGGCATAACTGCTCAGGCCCAATAAAATATTGAGGAGTGTAATCTATTTGAAGTGCAGCCTGTGATGATCCTCCCCAGGTGTGAACGTCTGGGACAGCTCTCCAGCTGGTGGGAGCTGGCACTGCTTCACTTGCTCGGGCAGGGATGTGCAGATCTGCTGCAGCTGAGGAGGAAAACAGCTCTGCAGAGTTGGAATGAGCTTTTTCATGTACAGAAGTTTATTCTGATCCCAAGTTATGAGTGAAAGTTAAAAGTGTGGGAAGATGTTTCTTTTCTCATTTTGACTAGGTTTCCTGCATGTTTAGAGTATAAGAAAATGGCTTTGTTTTCTTATTTCAGTAAGTGCTCTGGTTCTGGAGTGCTTTGGTGTGTTCATGCAACCCAGCCTAGGTGGGGAGGGGTTGTTTGGAGGAGCTCTCCAGTGTGAAACCTCGCCTGGCTGTCTCCAGGCTGAAAGTTTCTAAGCTGAGCGCAATGACCAGAGTAAGATAAATTAAATGGCCTGGTTCTTCTTAAATATTAAAAGGGGGACAACAGAAAGCAGTTTATTTTTCGTGCTACACACAGCTCAAAATTTATCACTTAAAGATATAATGAGGAGAGTGGGGTGGGGAAGGTTATCACCTCCCTGCAGGCAGTGGAAGATGATTTGATGTGTGGCACTCCAGTCTCTATATCCCCTGCAGCAAATTGATTGTCTCTTGGCTTCTTGCTGGTTTTCCACCTTGTCACCTTCCTTAGGTTTTCATCTGCTGTGTTGTCAATGGCAGCCTCCTCCCATGACTTACTGGGAGCAGGGAAGGTAATTTTCACAACCAGTACATCCTTATTATTTTACTGGGAATCCCTTGTTGGGATTTGCTGTCTTACCTCACTTGTTGGTAACGGAAGCCACCAGTTGTCTTCTGAAATGTTCAAACCTTCTTTACTTGTACGTCTGCCATTTATTGATAAATGACCAAGTTGTAAATAACACTTTAAACAGTGTTTTCCCTTCACTTCTATTGCTTCTGGTGACTTGATTACCCTTCAGCAGATGTGCTAGTCCTGAGTGGTATTAGGGAGTAGTTAAATTTTTGGCTAATGGAAAATCAAAATAAATAACACAATAGTAAAATTAATCATAATTTTCTCATAATCCAAAGGAATCTAGCAATATAATTGTCTAGGACCTGACTTAATGTCTAGCTGAAACTGTTTGTGCTGGGTTTTGCATGGAGTTATTATGGCTTAACTATACTCCGTAGTCTTTGACATTGCTTGAGAGATGGGATGTAAAAAGGCTCATGAACAACGAAGGCCTTCAGGAAAGCAAAAACTTAGCATGAAATCTATAATACTTCCTTCTGGACTTCTGATCCTAAACTACAAGGCAATTTTTCAGGTTGAGAAATAAGGCAGTGGAACTTTGAAACAATACTAAGACTCAGGTGGCACTTTGTTTAGCTGTAGAGTGAAACTTTGTTTAGCTGCATTTGCAGTGAAATCAGGAACTCAGGAGTAGCTGTTTATCTGAACTGGTGTATCACTTGAGCATCGTTAAATGGATTGTTGAGCCCTCTTTCTTTCGTGGGGTTGAGTGTTGTATCTTAACTTACTGGTGAAAGGCAGTTAAAAAGCCTCATATGCAGGTATTAGAGAGCTCTGCAAGTAGAAACACTGGCAGAATATCACTTCCAGCAACATGATTCAGTAGTTTCTTAGTAAGGTTTTTTCAGGCCCCGTGTCCTGCGTTGCAAGCAGAAGTGCTGTGTTTGACACCCAAAGCAGTGTATTCAACTTAGTCCTGCCAAGACATAGAGCCACTGGGTGTTTTGTTTAGTTTTTCTTCTTAATCTCTTCCCTCTCTTCCCTTCAAAGGGAAAGCAAGTTAGCTTCTCTCACCCTTATTCACAACATCTCAAAAATGTTCATGCATCTTGCTTGAAATCCATTGCTGTTGCAACTACAGGGTCTCTCTCATTGCTTCCTTTTCCTCCTGTGCAAGCCACCTTTGCTGCTCCCAGATCTTGTCATATGCATTCCTGTGATTTATTGACTATACTTTTACATCATTCAAAAGCATTGCCCAAGTAGGAGAAAGCTATCCCCGTGCTTTGGGTCTGGTTTGGAGGTCACTGCAGCCTGAACTTCAGGTCTGAGCTCAGAGAAGGCTGGGAGGGAAGGTGATATTTGGGTACAAAAGGCCTGGTGAGTTAAGTACAGGAAGGCAAAAGCTAGATGTGTCCTAAGGGTGATCCATGTACATGTCCAGCTGGATTTCAGTGAATTCCCAGAAGCTCTAGAGGGGCTCCCCGGAGCACCTGTGGGAGAAATAAATGCCAGCTGACTCTTTAGGATGAAATTTGAGAAATGCCTGTGTGTTGGTACTGGCTATGGTACGTGTTTGGGGGCTGTCCGAAGAACCCTTGAGCCTTTGGTGCTTCTCTAGCACCTGAGCCCTCTGTGACCACATGTTACTCTCTGGCACAGAGAGGAGAAGCAAACTGGACATCTTGCTCCCATTGGAAACACCCAGTAAACCATTTACCAGGGAGATGCAGACCCTGAGCCTTGCCTGAAAGCAGTTTTCATTTGGTGCTGTTCCCAGCATTAGAAATGCAAAGGTCTGTTCTGTGTGTTTTATGCAACGCAGATTGAAATCCATGTCACCGTTCATTTGGCTCTCAGCAGCTGAAGAAAGAAAACATAGGAATATAAACATATATATTTTGTAGTATTTTTCAACAGGGAAAATCAAGCACCTGAGGAAAGCAATGGTTTTGGGCACTGGACACATTGATTTAGGATGAAAAAGTTACTACATATTCCAAGCTGCAGTTTTTGTAGGTTTGCAATAAGCAGTTACACACGCACAAAATCTTCAATACATGTGGGTTGAAAAAGGCACAATGCAGTTTGCTCCTAACCCTTAAAGAGGCTACCACAGAGGTGTTGTCACCTGAACTTCTACCCTGAAAATTCCCTGATTCTCCTCACAGACAGGAAGGAGGATTTCCTGTCATGTGCTCAGCAGTAAAGTACTTGCAGGAATTTCACAGGTCTGTGCTAGTGTAAACCTCACTGACAATTTATTTGAAGGTGTTTGCTAATGACTTCTGTTAAATGTTAAAAAAGCTTCAAGTTCTAAAAATGGGCAGTCATGATTTGCAGCCTATGAAACTCCATTTCATAAGAAAGTGGCATTTCCCTTGCCAAGAGCTGAGAGCTCTTTCTCTAGGTATTTCTGCTAGATACAAATTGTACAATTTGTGGGATTCTCACCCTTGTTGAATAAGTATGTGTTACCCTAAAAGATCTGTGCTGCTGCCTGCAGAGACAAAGCTGAGCAGTCTTCTGCTCATCCATTGCTACCAGTTTGAGTCTTGCTTATCAGGGAGGAGTTCTTTCTTTGATCTTCCTTTTCTGGTTGAGATACCTGTAGAAGCTCCTGTTGTTCTTTGCATCCCTTGGCAGATTCTGCTCCAGCTGTGCCTTGACCTTCCTCACCTTTACTGACTTAGTAAAGTCACAAGAAGCACCTTCCTTCTGAAAAACATCTGTCACTGAGCTTTATCCTTTTCATTTTCTCTGCTTCCCCCCTGGCAGGTTCTGTTTTCTTGGTAAAATGTATATTAGTTCTGATAGCCCCTGTAATAATGGTGATTTTGTATATCCTTTAGTGTCTTCAAGAGAAAAATGACATTGGCTCTGTGCAAGTCCTTCCGCCCCTTTGCTTACTGCATTAGTGTGACTACTGAGGGTACTGCAGGTGCAGAGTGCGCTGTGAATTGGTGCGTGCTGCTCCTACCCCCAAGTGCAGAACAAATACTGATTGCAGAAGGCAGGTGGCAGGCTGCTGTAGTCTAATTTCAGAGTTCAGTTTTCTTGTTGCATGACAGATTTCATCCTTGGATTTTTATAGCTGTTAAGAGGCTTAGGTAGTCAAAAGCAATTGTTGAACAAAACTTGTTTGATTCGGGTAGGAGATCCTTGAGAAAGAGAAAGTCATCTATCATCTGTGTATGAAGAATAAGGCATGGCTGTTCTCTGTGCCAGTTTCCTCTATGCCACTTTTCCTAGCCTGGAAAAGTGTTGCCACACCTCAGTTTTGAGAGACAGCCAACCTCTACCAAACCACATCCTTGGCTAAACCTCCCATCTGCAGGGCAAAAATCACTCAGCAGAGAGAGAGCACCTCTGCTTTAAACCTCAGAGTAGGTGCTGTCCATTCTGTCAAGTACAGGTTTAGCCGTAATGGTATATTTTGGCTTTTGTAGGGCCAGCAGTAGGCACCAGCACTGCTTGCTTAAAACTGCAGGGATGTTTAAGATCTTTTATTTTTTTCTGTTTTGCTCCCCTCAGCGCTCTGTTACAACATCTCACTCCCACCCTCTTGCACATCTGGCAGATAATAGTAACAACCTTAATGCCAAATTGAAATCATAATGCTTTGTTCCTCTCTTGACTGCTTCAACTAAGCTACCATCTCCCAGGCTAAGTAACTTCCTACCTCCAGCTTGTCAGCACATGATGGTGCCTTACCAGCCAATCATTTTAACCCAAAACAATCTTTGCAAATGGGACTTGTAGATTATTTTCGCAGTGAAAATCATTAGCAAGGATAATTAACTAAGACTGTGGTGATGAATAGTGCTGCACTACTGATCAGTGTAATAAAGAACAGAAGCCACTAATTACAGATAGCAAGCCTTGAAGCCAATGAGAAATTTAATTTAACATTGCTACACAGACTCCGCGCAGTCTAATGTAACTGCAATTATCATAATACAGTCTTGCCACAGATGATGCTTCTGGGAGCATTCCAGGAACAAGGATGTCTGTCCATCGAAATAAAAGGGTTTGTGATCAGTCAATTACAGCATCTTGAGAGAACAGGTTAAAACTCCTAGATCTGACCAGGTGCTTGGCTTTTGCCACCCCCAAATGGATGCAGAACTTGGATCCATGTCCATGAGCTCCAAAGGTCTCAGTATCTCTGTGCTGCTTTTAAAGCAGGACCCTGATATTGTCAGGAATGTTAGATGCACACTTTCTGTTTAAAGGCATCTCAAAACGTCTGGGTCACTGTGTCAAGCACTCTTTTTTTCTTTGGCATGTGCCACAGTCCAGCACACTAAAATGATAGATCCTGGGCAGTACAAAGTGATGGGGAGCTGTCGTGGTTTCATTGTGAACCAGACAGAAAAAAAACTATCAATTTGGATTGCCAAAAGAAAAGGAATTTTGTAATCAAGAGCAAAGCAGGTTTAAACTTGAAAAGAACAGACTTTTATTAACTAATACAAAAAGGAAAGAAGGAGAAGAAAAAAACAACTAACAAACTCTTAGAATTAGAATGAAACCTTTCAAACATTCTTCCTCTATTACCAAAATTTCTCTCACTCTCATTAACAACATACAGAAATTACATTTAGAAACTTTCAGTCAGTTTTTCAATTCTAGAATAGTCTTTCCTCAATTCTTCTAGAGATTGGAGCATCTTTTACTCGCTATGGAACTAAAAACTGAAACAAAACAAGACAAAACAAACTTTTCATGATAACAGCCGCCCGGAAAACATTTATATCAT
>WAAG01086339.1:0-18090 GCA_013390105.1 Tichodroma muraria | reverse complement strand
CCAGGCCTGACGGCCACGTGGGGAGAGGGGGAGCAGAGAATGTTCGGCAGGAGCTCTTACCTGAGCCTTTTGCCGGAAACCAAGAGAGAGATGATTCCCGGGTTTGCATTTAAAAAAGGTGTATCGTAAAAGGCGTACCCACGCTTTCATTGGTTTTATCAAATGTCAGTAATACACATTGGCCAATCACGGCCAAACTACTACAGGAGCCAAGCTCATTATGCCCACGTGCAAATACAGCAAACTGTGCTTGACACTGGCTGTGAAACAGCCCTCAGCTGCAGCCAGGTGCTGTGTTTCAGACCCTGGAAGAGGCTGTGTGAATTAAATGTGTATGTTAGTCACCAAAGCAATGGGCTGCTTCCACAAATTGAGGCAAACCACATCTCCTGTCAGCTCTCCAGCCCTCCTTTCACATGCACTTGAGTAACACGCTAGGGGAAGGAGGAAGCAGTGGGGGTTGCTCGTTTTGCATCTGTTTGATCACAGGTTTTGAAAGCTTTTTTAAGCCCCCTGCATATTATCTTTGATTACAGAATGCAGTGATTATGAATGGTGCCCTGAATATGGGCTGTCTTGTGTACAGATCAGCTTTGCTTTAGGAACTGCAGGATTTTGGAGCTACATGAGCTGAGTGGAGGTGGAATAAGCAAGATTTCCAATAGCTTAGCTGGTTTTTGACAGAAGTATTGACTGCTCTGCTGTAAGGTCCTCTGGTAAGGTAAAAATATCTAAAAGGAGATGGGAAGAATACAATAATCCTCAAAACACTTTAGAGGCTGGATAAAAAGGGGTGGGTAACAGTATTCTCCATGTCCAGTTTGTAATGGATGAGCATTAATGTGTTTGTTACACAGACTGGAGGAAAGCTATATATCTGAAAGGTGGTGGGAGAGTCACTTGAATGGCCAGGAGTTCACAGGGCTTTTTGAGGAGCCTTTTCAAGTAAGATAGGCAAATGCCTGTCAGCAGTTGTGTGGATTAAAACGCTACTGCCTTGAGGTAAGGAAGGGACCGTGTGAATTTGAGGCTCCTGGTAGATCTATTTTATGTATTTTCCTGTAATTTTTGTTCAGATGAGCAATAACCCTTTTTGCACCTGTTATGTAAAGCCCCCCAGCGTGTTTTAGGATTTCAATTTCTGCATTCTCTACGTTCACTAGAAATAACTATAACCCCTAAGCAGGGTGGGGTGGAAGTATCTGAAAGCACAGGCTGAAGCAAAAATGGGCTAAGTTAGATTAAATGAAGAATCCGTGAAGGCTTACCCAGCCACACGGATGTGGGGAGTCGAGCTGAATTCTGGCCAGGTGCTGTGTGACCCTTGTGCTACTTCTGAGTGCCTCTGTTTGCACTGAACATTTTGCTTTTATGCACTCCAATGCAGAGACTGATAGCTGGGGCTCAGGAGCTCTTTATTACTATGTGGGTGTTTTTCAGAGCTGTGTACAGAGCAGCTGAACCTGTGATGGCCCCTATCTGAGCCTGAGGATCAGATACAAATCCAGGGTCAAGGCAGGGCCTCACCACTTGTGTTTGCTTCCTTATTTAATCCACATAACAAGTCAACAGCCCTGACCAAATGGGTATGGTGAAGGAAATAGTGCAGTGTTTGCATAACTCATCCCAGTTCTGTGCTTTCAGCATGATCTCCTTGGGCTGGGAGTGAACGTGGTGAAATTCCCACAATCTTCACCTTTTTGTTAATCTGAAAATGCTGTTTCTACAGGCTCCTGCTTGCACTGACACTTCTTGAAAGGCAGTTTTGGGAGTGAGTCTATAGGAGAAATAAAAATAGAAGGCTAATAATGATCTCCACCTGAAAACTGATAATTCAATTAACTCCCAGGGTTCATTTGAATGGGAAAGAATTAGAGTTTCTAGTCAAAAAAAAGGTACAGCCTGATTAAACTATTACCATTGACATCATGTGGTATTAAGGTAATAATACAAATGAGTTTAGTCCTCATTAGAGCATGAGAGAGCAAAAGGTTGTGGTCTACTTCTGTAGAGATGTATCATGATCAAAGGGAGAGCTACAATGCAAAAGTAGGTTAGTCCTCTGCTGAATCTCAGATGTCAGCACAGGGCTTGTACTTAAAACTGCCATTTAAGAGTATTTCTTACTTGTACAGTAAGAGAGCCACAGGTGAAGCTTTCAGAAGTAATATTGCCAAAATGATAATAGAGGAGAGATCATGACTTCTGTTTTGTTACTAATAATGGTATAAAAATAATAATTGCAGCCCAAAATGTCTCTCTTGTCAATAAGAATTTGTATGAATTTTACTTTTTCCGTATCTGTTGCTATGTGAAGCAGGGAACTGAGATCTCTTTAAATACTCAATTTATCTAGACCAGGTAATGAGGCTCACTCAGCTAAAAATAATCCTCCTTTCAGAAACTTGTTTTGAGGTGTTTAACGTTGCTGGAATGAGCTGGATTAATTGTAGCAAATTGTCAATCAAGTTGTTTCACTGAAGCAAAAATAGCCTGTCGACTTCAGTCACTTCTGTTGTTTTTCAATGGAGATTTTAAAACCTGTCTTCAAAACCTGAATGATAGTGAAATATGTGGCTTTAGATGAAGGAAACTAGATATTTCTGCCTGTGGAGGAAAAGGTGAGAGAAAGTGTTTGGTGTGGATGATGGTAGAGACATTGGCCTGGGACCGTCTGAACTAACATGAAGAAAAGCATTAGAAGTTTTAAATTTGATTATACTGGCAAACTTGCACTATGTAGAAAGGAATGCAAGGTGAAATTTTTTAATTTATGTCTTCCCTTGTGCTTAGTGTCCATTACCAGATAAAATGCATATCCCAATATAATCCTAGCAGAAGAGCACAGGTTATGAGAGAACAGAGCAGAGCTGAAGTTCACCAAAGGTGCATGTTGCAATGAATTTTCTTATGGTGTTTATGAAAGAAGAAAATGCCTAAGTTTATCTCAAAGCAAAATATTCTCTGGCTAAATTTTACTTTTCATTATGTCTTAGAGCAATATTTATAGTAAGGAGTGTGTAGGAGGAAAAAACTGAAAGAATGAACCATTCAAGTAAATTCTGAACAATGTCCTGTGTGTGGTGTTGTTTTCTTGAATATTTGAATATTTAAGAGCTTATAAAAACAGTGTCTGGACTTTAAAATGAACCTGTTTTTAGCAGGTTCTTCTAACAGTCAAGAGGTTAAATTCCCAAAAGATATCCTTTTTGAAGGAGATAGGACTTGGTCTTTATTAGGAAGAAATGTTTCATATTCTAGGATCATATACCTCCATGGTTTGGGAAGAGTGGAAAGGTAATAGCTCCCATGGTAGCTGTTTGGTTATGGTTTTATGATTATTTCATGGTCCTCTTTCTGGGTATTGATCAAGGTGCATAGTTAAGGAATCATAAGAAATACTGACAGAGGAGGTGGGGAAAAAATGAGTCTGCGTAAACACAATGTTATGGGGCAAGCCACATCATTTCAACTCACATTAGGAAGAAAATTAAAAAATGAGCACAGGAAGAGTGATCTGGTCCACAAAGAGCTCCTAAACCCTATGGCTTCTACCACCTTTGTGGGATGAGCTACCACAAAGTAGCTTGTATTTTGTGTTTGATATGGCAAATTGGGACAGGAAAAATGAACTGCTTTTTGTCTTGCATGAGTAGGTTACCCCCAGCACATAATCAGGAAGGAGAAACATGCAGCCCTTCCTCAACAAACATCCAACAGAGCCACAAGGAAATATGTAGATGTTGCCTTGCTAATACAGATGCATGCAAATAACACAGCCTGGTTTAAAAATAAATAGGAAAATACATCCATGCGAGACATGGATATTGTTTGAATGGACTAATCTGTGCTCACAATAATTTTAGCAGCACCCTTCAACCCTTGAGAGTGGAATGTAGGCAGGCAGCAAGTATAAATGAAATTGTATCAATCATCTTTATTATCAGAATATCATTTGAGATAATTCACTGAGAGAGATGTGGAGGAATTCCTGAAGTTCAAATATGAAGTGGTTTCAAATAACACACATCTGTGAAAATGTGTGTTAGATTTTCAGCTATACCTAGCATCTGCTGTTGACTTGAAAAAGCCCCCACAGAGCATAATGGGAAGTATATGAAATCAAGTATTATTTTTCCTTGGCACCTTGTTATTTACCAAAAAGTGTTTCACTAAGTTCAGCTGAATAGATAATTGAATTGCTGTATCTCTGGAGAATCCATGTTGATTCAAAGAAAATCTAGATTATGATTTTCTATATAATTTTCTGTTTCCTTGAAAGAACTTTTAAAAGTGGGAGATATTGTGGGGTTTGTGCTCTGGGTTTAAATTGCAATTAGATTCCAGCTGGAGACTGCAAAACACAGCAGAACCCATACAGGGAGAGTAGTTGCCTTGGCTTCTATTTTGAGACTCCTTAGCAATATCACCTTGTCACAACAGCTGTTCTGAAAGCTGGGATTGGTGTGAATTTCTCCTCCACTGCCTGGCAAGCTTTAAAGTTGTAGTACATTTTTCGGTTCATTTTAGGTTTAGGTATCGCTAGGAGCAATCTTCGTGTTCGTCAAAAGAACGAGATGCAAAGACTGTGAAGCAGGAATTCAGGAACTTATGCAAACTGCTCTCAGTTGGAAGCCCCAACTGGGACTTTAATGCAAAAGCACCAGGTAAAGAGAAGATCAGTTGCTAAATTTGCCAGAATAAATGTTAAGAGGGACAAAACTGCTGCCAAGTCGCTCCTTTTGCAGAGTGGATAAGCTGGCAGTAGGCCTGAGGGAAGGTCTGAGTAAACAAGAAGTAATCCAGTACCTGTATCTTCCCTGTGATTTGTTAATCTGTGATCTCATCTGGCAGCAAAGCCTCTTGAAGCTACCAGGCCTTTAGCTGTGCTCTTGGAAAAACGATTCCTCAGTTACAGAAGGGGAAGCCACAGTAGATGCCTGGGCTAAGCAGGTGGAAAAAGTTTCTTCTAAAGCTGAAGTGACTGCTGTGGTGAATAACAGGGGGCATTTGAGATGGTTGGTTTTTTTTTTTTCTAATAATGTTGCCTAAAAACTTCTGACACTATTAGCTGGTCCTTGCTCTCACTTTGCCATTTGGTTGACTTAACTAAGGAATATTTTGGTACAGGGGTGGTCCCCAGGGTGTTCTTTCAGGTGGTAATTTTTAATCTGTAGTGGCTTTCTTAATTTCACAGATGAAAGCTTAAAATGCAGCAAAAATATATTTTTAGTGTCCTTATTGGCAGTAGTCTGCCCAGTCATGGAGATCCTTGAGGAGAATGGGTCAAGTGTTGGTGCCATTTTGGGAAACTCTTCTGTCCTCTGCCCTGCAGTGCTGGCTCGGGGTGCAATAGGTGACAGCAGCTGCCAAGTGCCAGGGATGGCTGGGAACTGCTCAGCTCCTGGGTGAAGGCCATGAGTGAGAGCCTGAGATGGAGGCTTTCCAGGAAAACAGAAGATGCTTTAAAAATATAGTAATCTTAGCTCAAAAAGATGATAGAAAATCCACATTTCAATTACAGGTTCCTTTGCTTCTGAAGATGCCTGATTTTCAGGCACCTCTTTCTGAAAATGTAGACAAACATTTCCCTGCTCACAGAGTGTAGATATTTATTGTGAATCCAAGTTTTCTGCTCTGAGCATCCTTCCTAAGGCCTATCAACAGTCTCACAACAGGCAGCAGGGTACCTTGGGACATTTGTGCCGTGATTAATTCACTCAGCACTGCTTGGTGCAGGGTCCAGATGAAATATCAGTGTGTGTCTAAGAGGAAAGGGAACATGCTTTCATCCTGCCTAACCAGCCTTGGCATCAATTGTTTTATTCCTGTAAATATTTCCAGATTTGACAGGACAAATCCCCTGTGTCCTGGTACCCACATACCTTTTATCGCTTTCTCTGAAAGCCACGTCCCAGTATCCCACAAGAACCCTGCTTGGGAAGGAGAGAATGTCATTGCATTACTGATACAGTAAATCCCAGAGTCACCAACTTTATAAGGAAGTTAGGATTTCATTTATTGCTGCCTGACACAGGAGCAAACAGAGAATCAGAAATAGATCTGAGGTGTAGTCTGCATTTGTTTTCACCTTAGGCTTTTCTCTGGCAGGTCTGTAACACTAGCCAAGTCAGAGTAGCCTGTGATTTAAAACATAAGTTGTGACTGTGCACATATCCAAGCCTGGCTTTGGAGCACTAGGTAGCACTGTTAAGAGCATATAAATAACCATTATTTGTGATGAGCAGAAGCCGTTAGGTTTGTCATTAACATTTCTGTTGGTGTTGCTATAAGAGTAAAGTGGTTTGAGCAGAAGGACTACATGTTTCTGAGAAGTGGGACTGAATAGTTGTGGTCAGAGTAAAAGCAGATTTGCATCTTTGCTGTTTTGCAGGTTTTTTATTTTTATTTATTTTCAAAGACTTCCCACCCCCTCCAAAGCTATTATTAGGGAACTAAACAACTTCTCCAAACACCTTAGCAGGGATAGTGTTGAAAATAATTCTACTGGGAAACCTTCTGTGAGCTGAAAGAAACCCAGTCACATAACTTTATTTCTATTTATGAGCAAAAAATGGGTTCACCATCTCTTTCTGCAGGTCTGTGAGGGTCTCCGGGACTCCTCTGCATCACTTCACAGAAGCAGCTGGTTGTGGTGCAGTTTTCCAAGCTGAAATGTGTTTTCCTCCCTGGAGTCAGGCCTGGAGGCAGGTGCCAGAGAGCCCCTTGGCTACCCCTGGTCATGAGGGTGCCCTGTCCGTGGGACCTGCCACTGCTCTGGTCCCCAGTGCTGGCAGGGATGCAGGCAGTCATATGCTGGGCTGGCAAAGGAACGTGCTGCCACGGGTTCCCTCCTGCCCTTCCCTCAGTTTTTCTGCTCAAACCTGGTAATATGGAAGGTTGAAAGGCAAATGCTTTAAAAAGGCACATCTATGGGCCGTGGTCCCTGCTAGAGCAGCAGGGCCTATGCTGAAAGCACAGGGCAACAGGAAAAATGGTGACAAAGGAAATTAAAGCCAGTGCTGGGATCATCTTTGGGTCTGTGGGGTTCACACTTACAGTAAGGAGCTTTGATACCAAGGGAAGCTGCTCATTTCAAAACATGACCACAAAGCAGAAAGGAACTTGCATCCCCTATTTTAATATTTTTGTTAGTGTTGGATCTCTGTAGCTTGGTTTGGTAAATCATTTATCTTTTCTCATTAGTGATTAAGTGTATCTGTGCAAATATCTTTGTCTGTAGCTTTTGTGGGATTTTTCTTCCCCTCTACCAAAATACTTTTTTTTTTTCTCCCTGGAGAACAAAGAAAATAGATTTTCTGACCATATGGCTGTTGCAAAGTGGTTTCCCTGGCAACTGTAACCTACAGAACTTCTTAAAACTTTTTTCCCCTCTGTGGATTTTTTTTTTTTTCTTTTTTTGCTGGTTTGATTTCAGAATCTTCTCATCTTCTCCAAAATCATTACAGCAGGTGGAACAGAGGTTAACCATGAAGGCCCTGGAGTGTGCTAGGGCCCTGGTGTGTCTTAGAGTTGGGATTCATTTGCTCAGATTTGTTCAAGTCCTTTTAGTTCTGCAGATATTTGGCTCGATTTTTAGGGCATTTAATAAATTCCTCTTGGAATTAGTGTGGGATTCTTTATGTAACCACTACTGAAAGGTGTCCAGTATGGCTTAGAAAAAAAAATAAATCAAAGATAACTTGGAAGATGAAAAGGGAAGCCAGTGGGGGCCTATATAGGCACAAGCATCCTCTGTTTTGCAAGAAGCTGGCTGGGTCCTGCTCTGCTGTGGTACGAGACCTTGGGACCATTCTGTGCTCCCCTCCCCACCTGCCCTGGGTGCTCTGTGGTCTCTGCACCTGTGTGGGGAAAACAAAAGCAACTCTTTCTCCTCTTCTTGTTAGGCATGGCTCTGCCTCTGGAGCAAACAGAGCAGCTGCCCTTCCCCTTATCCTGAAGGACAAAAGTATGCAAAATGTCATTTTCTGTGCACTTTGCGTATTTTTGTAAGTATGTGCATACAACACATTTCTTTTGGTTTCAGTGACAAATCCAAAATCTGCTCCTAACCAATATGTAGGAGAGCATTTCTCACAATAAATACAACTTTGTCCTAAATAGCCATGTGCACCCAAACAGCCTCCCTGCTTTCAAATGATTCCTGTGAACTACAGTTTCCACCTATTTCTTCTGTGGATTTAGAAGTCACTATATTTTTTCCTAGACAAGAATAGGAAAGATGCTTCAGAGTTCCTGCCCCAAAGAAGCCAAATTACAAGATCACATTATGGACAACTTGGAAAAACAAAAGTAAAGGAGAGTAATTTGGAAACCACCTGAATTAACCAGTAAGTTGTCAAAAACACATAAGTAGTTCCATTAAAATATTAATAATGGTTTTCAATTTCCTACTGTCTTTTGAGTGAAAGAAACAAAAGAAAACAAAACAAAAATCCAGAAAGCCCTGCTGTAAACAAATCCCCCAGGTTCTCATCATTAACCAGTAAAACACACAGGACAACAGATGCTGGATTTGAATTTTTCCAGGGTAATATATGCATTCAGTGTCCCCAAGAAGAAGATTTTAAAGCACATTTTCTGCAGCCAGATAAATAATTCATCCTCAAACCCTCTGTTTTACATACAGTGTTAGAAGGGAAAACACAAAAGAATGCTGAAATAAATAGTCATGATATGCTATTGAAGTAGGGACAACATTTTAGGAATAACCAAGCTCAGTGTTTAGAGGAATTACACAGGAATAGCAATCATTGCTTCAGTGTTTAACTCCTTATATCTTCTGCTCAGAGTGCTGCTGGGAACAAAAGATTTATTCTGGAAAACCTCAAAACCCCTCATACAATGGCGTTTAGGGGATGGACTTTGTGATATTGTTTGGATATTTGTTGAAGTATTTGGGGGTATTTTCAGTGGAAGGCTGTTACTTCTGGAGCCTGGACCAGCTTCTACACTTGTTCTGTTCTTTTGAGATGCTATCCGCTTACCTCTTCCTTAGATCTCAGCTATCCAGTCTTTCCTGATCCATCTGTGGTTCATGATTTCCAACTTTATCCCCATGGACATGGATACAGAAGTCAGAACTAACTCTGCCTGCTTTATCCTGTTGCTCCCTTGTATAATGTCCCTTCAGGTGCCAGATGCAGTTGTCATCCCACCTTTGGCTACTCAGCTAATGTAGATTAGCTGCTGTTCTGTAAGAAGAAACTAACTGGAACATCCCAAGAGCTATAAAGGAGCAGCCATTTGATTTAACTTGAATTATTTAACTTGGAAAAATCTAATCTTGGGGTACAGTTTTAATATTGGGTTGACTTTCAGCCAACATAAGAAGCCACCTACAGAGACGCAAAGAAAAGGATCCTGTCAGCCCATATGTTTTTGTAAGATGCACCTCACTGTGCACTCAAGGAGTTAATTAATTATTCAGGCATCTTCAAACACACCACCAGGCAGCTTTATGGAGCTCACAAGGAGTGAAACTTCTGGACAAGACTTTGGTGATAATCTGTTGACTACAGCTGGGTCAGAGCAGGGACTTGCTAAAATCCTTGGTAGCCTGGAAATACCTGGTACTGTGGGGTGGCTGTGGGACCAGTGAGCAGCTGGCCACAAGAGATGAGCTGAGGGTGGGAAGGGCCCTGACTGTGCTCAGCTCTTCTGCAAGATCTCTGCAGAGGAAGGCAAGACTTCCTCTTGTGACTATCATGGAGAAAGTAGCATTTTTTTCAGAGCATTTTTGTGTTTATCGTGTATGTGGCCATTATCTATTGCATTCTTGTGAGATTCGGGGGCCTTTTTAATCAGGATAACTTGAGAGCAATTAATTCTGTTGCCTTTTAATGTCTCCGAGATGAGATTCACAAACAGTAAAATATTTGATGTCAAATTATTTAGCAAGGAAAAAGTAAAATCTAAGCTATTTTCAGGAGCTGTCAGGCTTGTTGAATGAAGTACTCAACAGAAGTATTCTGGGAAAATGGGCTGAGGTCTTAGTCTGGAAATTTTGCTTGTTTATGGCAAATTACAAAGGGATTTTTGATAAGGACAGTATTTCTCACCTGTAGAGGTGTTCCTATGAAGAAAGGTGACAAATATGTTGCAACTTAAACTATTTCAAGGGAGTACTGAGACCTTCTGCAGAAAGAACAGCTTAGATATTCTATACCAAATTCTTCTTGGTTGCTTAGTGCTGGCTGTATAGCACATTTTTATTGTTAATTCAAATTATTTTCTGGAACTAATGCACTCTCAGGTTACATTAGTACATGCTCATCTCAGGTACCTGATTTCTGTACAAAACGTTTTGTTTTGCTTGTGTTCTTGTATTTGATAAACAATGTCCTATTCCCTCTTTTTGCCGTTATTTGCGGGCTCTGCCTGGGTCGGCGTTTGGCCGTGCACGGCTGCTGCTGCTGCTGCTTGTGATATTTGTGTTCTCTGCTAGCCACTGCTTGCCAGAGGCTGCCAGGGCAGGGGCAGTGTCCTACACCTGGCTGAGGCCACTGTGGCTTGTATCCAGAGCACACTCTGAGCCAAAGAACCCAGGGAAGCTTTTTCGTAACACGTGGGCACTGGCAAAATGCACATCCAGAATGAGCATTGAAACACCCAGCACCAGTGGGCCCCTGGCTGAGGGGGTTTGATGCTTCAGTGCCACGTGGCTGAAGCAGCTGCCCTGGCCGAATTGAAACATCCTGGCAAGTGTCAGAGAGAGGTCCCTGTCCCTGCTGACATGTGCCAGGAGAGGGATGCAGGACTCAGGACAGTGGTGCTACCCACCAGAGGTAACTCTCTGTCACAGAGGTGTGGTTCAGTTTCCACAGACAAAAGTTTTGTCTTGCTCACGACCTGCAAGACAAGACAGGCAAGCCACAAAAGGTTTGGCAGATGTAGGGCAAGATCCTCACATGGCAGCAGCTCTAGTGTCTCTTCTGTTTTCATTACCCTGTAAGAACTATTTCTGACACTTCTAACCAGCAGCATTTGTGAGATACCTCAAAGGTTTTCAGTGAAAGGATTTCAGGTGTTCTTGACGCCCCCCTCCATGCAAATTCACTTGCTGCTTTCACAAAAATTCATGTTTTATTATAATGCAAATAACAAACTCCTTCAGATATTCTTCTCTTCCCCCTCACACACTTTTTTCAACTCTGTCAATGATTTCTTTTTTGTCTGTTTTTTCAATTGAATTTTGATGAGCTCATAAAGAGCATCAAAGGTCTAGTAATGTCAGTGCCTGATTACTATGTCAAATTATGATTTTTAGAGTAAGTCTGTAGTAATAGAACTTTTCTGAAACCCATAACACATTCTACAGTTTTAAAGACTGCAGTTACTTAAGTTTGTTTAGCATTTAAATATTTTCTTGGAATAATTAACAAGCAAAATACAAGCATGAAAGTGTTCCTGTGATAAAGTAGCTGAATATTTAAGAATTCCATTAAGTCTTTACATGTTACTTCAATGAAATATGCCTGAACCTGTAACAGGAGCACTGTCAAGGTTTGGATTGCTCAGCAAGGGTAGCACAGAGTTCTGTTGTGGGTACTAGTGGAAGCAAACTCTTTCTTGTCCTTCCTCTATATCCATTATAGATTGTATCAACAAAATATCACATTTCCCACTGTGTTTGGTAGAGGGGGCTATAATGTGGGACCTGTGTAATCTGGAAAGAAGCCTTTACCTCTTAAGGGACGATTATCTGGGAGCAAAAAAGGTGCTCAGATTCAGGCTAAATTAACTGTGTCTCCAGGGAGAAGTCATCTTTAAGTCACATGCTGCACCTCATTTTCAGTTACATTCTTTGTTCTACTTGTAGTACTTTCATTATGGGCATTAATCAGCAAATTATGAACACAAGCTTCAGCTTGGAAGCAGAAACAAAACCACCCCAGATGATCTGAGCTCTGAAGCTTATGGAAGGTTAAAATGTCATTTCAGCAGATTTGGTCTTCAGCATTGAAGAATCTAAAAGACAGAATTAAAAAAAGGTATCTTGTAATGAGTTTCTTGCGCCATCGTTTTGTGGAATCAGTCTTCAGCAATATCCATTCCTTTAAGCTTTCTGCTCAGGGATTAAGTCAATATTAAGAATATGGTGACTCTATCAGAGATAAGCTGTTGTATTTAACTGTGATGGTACAATCAAGCTTTTCCAAAAAATTGTAAGTGGCCCTTGACTAAATGAGGCTTATTCAACTGGATGAAATATATTTTTTGTGTCAATTGGCAGGATATTAACAAGCTTGAAGCCTTTTCTAATTCAGCAACTTTTGGCAGAGGAGAGCTGCTGAAAAGGATTAAGTGGTCCAGCCTCTGCATATGGTGCTGAAGGGGAGAGTTTTAGCTTAGAGCAGTTCAGTAGCTTGTGAAACTCTCCTTGTAGGAGAGATCTGCAAGAGAGGTGGGGGGGATACTGACCCCTTCTCTGTTGATCAACATTGAATTATTTGGGGCAAACATCCTTACTACCAAGAAGTTAGTATCCCATAATATTTTAGTGAGAGAAGGAATGTCCCAGGCTGGGGTAACAGACTGGGGAGTGTTTGTTCCCTGTATGCATTGCAGGCAGGTCCCACTTTTCACAGGGATTCCCACAGGCTGGCCCACTAACTCTGTTAGTGACACAAAGCCACCTATGCAGGAAAATCCTGGGGTCCTGTGGCACATAGAAGTGCATTGATTATCCAAATTGAGATGGAAGTGTTTTGTACCAATATTAACCATTTTTTCTACAAGTATTGGTTAAAATAATTAATTCCAGTCTGTGGCAAGTTGTACCACAGCACCAGCCAACTCTGTGATATTCAACTTTTTTTTTTTTTTTTCCTACATATGAAGCACCTTGATTCTAGTGTAATTAATATAGGATTCAGTTTCTCCACTCTCCTTTAGCTCTATAGAGGTTTGGCATCATAACAATCTAAAACAATCTGTATATTGAGACTTTGTTCTGTGTTAAGCTTAAAATGTGATCTGAAAACGCAGTGAAAAGCTGAGTTAGTACAAGGTGGAATTAAGGAAAGATAAATAATATTTCCCATCTCACCATCCATTTTATTACCTGCCCGCTACTTTGTCAGTTTGTTGCCACAGATGATGTTTTCTCCTTTTCCACTCGCTCTCATATTTAAATGGATCAATATTTATTTTGTGCTTGCTGGCATCATCTTATCATTTGTACATTTGTGCAAGTCCCATTTTTGTATATCGATCCTCACCCTGCTCCAAAAAGCAGGTATAAGTTGCTGTGCCTGCCAAGGCTGTCCTTCAGTGTCATTTAAATATCATTTCTGAGCCCTGAAAGCAGGAGGTGTTTCAGTGCTTGCACATCTCGGAGAAATGTCGGTGTCCCACTGTGGAAGAGGCAGCACGGTGCAGAAGGGGTGCAAAAGCTCCTGTGCAGGAAATCAGAGCCTCCCCCCAGCAGCAGCCTTTGCTTTCAGCATGCAGATGGTATTTATTCTGATTGAAAGCTTCCCATGAGAAAGAAACCCAAGATGTCTGACAAGTCCTGTCAATCTTCCTTGCTGTTTTCTTCTCCACCTTGTGTTCTGCTTTAGACTATTCATTGCTAGGTAGGGTTGTTTTGTCTTTTTTCCCTACTGTGCAATGCAATGCATTAGAAGTTGTGCACAGGCTGTGATACTCAGTTTGTGCTGGTTTTTTCCTTCATATTATGTGACAGCCTTTTATTGATTGTAAAGTTTGTCACAGTCCTACTATATTAGGTCAATTAAATTTTTTGTGGTTGCCTTTGTAAACTGAGGACCTCACTTTCAACATCATGTTTGGAATACAATTTGTCTAAACTTGTGGATTTATACTTAGTTTAATTTAGGACCATTGAGGAAATAATAATCTGTTCTTTGTGATGCATTTTTTTTACTTAGATTTCTTTGAATCCAGTGTCCCCTGTGTTTTCTCTACTGACAGCATCCAGAAATACCTCAGAGAAATGAAAATAAGTGAGATATGTTCTCTCCCTGTTTTGCTTGTTCCAGCAAACATTCACTTAGCCGAGTTAACGAAGAGCTCAGCATCCACACAAGGCTTGTTTATGTTGTTATGGGCTGTCTGTGTAATCACTTCCAGAGCCAACAGAAACCTAAAGGAAAAAATTGCCAAGCTGCAGCTGGAGGACTGCAAACAATCCATGACATTTGGTGAAAGTTTAAATTAACATATGTTACAGCAGACAACAAGCAAACAGCTGGGGAATACGACAGCTGTTATCCATAAATAATGTTACATTATCAGCACCTATATTTATATGCAATTTTACTGGGGGAAGATGCAAATCAGTATTTCATGACAACAGTGTGACAGCACTGTAGGAAGAGCCCTGGCTGTCTCCAGTGTGTGCCACGTGCTGCACAATCAGCCTCGGGTCCTCCCAAGCTGCCACCTGAAACCCAAGGTCTGGGCTCTTAAGCAGTGAAGAGTTTCCAGATTTTCCAAAAGGTTTTCTCTCTACTGATGTAAAAGGGCTGAAATTATATTTTTGTTCTTCAGCATTCATGTTGTTGGGCTCCAGATTGTGTGGTGGTGTTTGTTGTTTTTAGCGTTTGTATTGTCTTCTAAAATCGGGCAGGGGACATCTTTTGCTGTATCTTCAGATACAACATTTTCTACTTATTGCATCTCAATTTTTGTTATTCTTTCTCCCTCATACAGTAAGATACAAACTTGGCAACTGTGTTCAAAATATCTGTTAAATATACCACAGAAAACTCACTCCTGATGTAATTCTGTTAACCAAGTGGGAAAAGGGGCTTCTCTGTGCTTCAGAATTGAATCTCTCTGGTTCAGAGTTCATGTTGAAATAATCACAAGATATAAGACTTAGGATTTGACTATTCAGCTGCTTACAGACCTGTAATAAATGAGCTTAACTGTTGATTATGGATGGTTACTGAATATGGTACCTGGTTTTATAGTCAACATTAATACAAAGGTTTCATATTAATTTCTTCCAAGTTTTCTAGCTAACATCTATTTACTTAAAAATTCTCCTGGGCAACCATACGGATTATAATTGATATTTTCCAAAAGTGATAAGACCTGTACAAGTAGTTCAATGAAAACCTCTGTCACATCAGTTGTCCAACTGGGTATTTTTTATTAGAGTGGGGAGAAAAGTGGCTTTTACTATCTAGGAAGAATAGACAGTCTTGCTCAGGAAAACAGTAGTTCCTTTGTAAAACTAGGTAGTAGTTTATGTATTTTAAGTACAAAGGCTCCTATTGGCAACTGCTTACACTAAGGGAAATGTTCACAGGAAATAGGTGGAGCTTAAAAGCAAACAGATGAATGAGAAATGGTCTTTTTATCATCAGCACACTTGGCATATTGCTTTTAAATACCTCTAATACAGATAGAAGACACATTAAGAAAGCTATTTAATTCAGGCACTTTGCCAAGAATAGGCAATGATGTTGTTTACAGTTTATTAATACTGAATAGAGTGAAATTATATTCAATTTTTGTATCTGGAGAAAACATGGCTTACTGAAAGGTCAGACAATTGAAAGGCTGCCCAGATTCTACAAAATGCAGGGGCTGAGGGTGTGATCTAGAGAACCACAGTAAAAGCATCAGAAGAGAATCAAACTGAAAGGAACCTGATCTGAAAGGTTCATCCTCTCTAATTGCTGTATCACATTCCTTGCAATGCAAATTATTATATAGGCTGACTCTCTTTAAGCTGAGCAATGGCTATGTGAGAGCAAGTGGAAAGTGGAAAAAATAATTGTGACTCCAGGCTGAAAATTGGTGTACCTGACCAAAACTACTTACAGGCAATTTGCCATGCCTGGCTTTAAGAAAAGTGAGGATCCATTTAAAGCAACCAACTTGCAGCAGCAATGACAGAGATTTGCAAAGCTCTACCAAGTTGCCACAGTTACTGGGGAGAGGAACAAATTGGGTCATTTGTCATTGAAGAGAGGTGGTTTTTTTCCTGCTTGTGATATTTCTTTTCCCTGCACCCTGTGTTGTGAAAACCTGCTACCATCCATCCTCACAGTCTTCAAATATGCCCTGCAAAAGCTGGCAGGTTTAGTGGGTCTATCTGGGATATGAAACATTCAGAATAATCTATCACTTCTCCCTTGGTTTTGGTATTTCATTTTTTTCTCCCCTTAAGTTGTCCTTTGGTGTCCTAGTAGCTAAGAGTGATAAACTCCAGTTAAACAACATCGTTTAGCGACAGAGAAAGCTCCTCATACCGCTTTGTCCTAGAGAATGAAAAAACCCAAAAAATCCCTCAACCCAAGGGTTTCTGAGGGCATTGGGAAGTACAAGATGATGACACACAACCCACTGTGCTGCAAGTAATCTCCATCTGGGGAAAATAAAGGAATGATATGTGAGAAGTGTGAAATTGAAATCAACACAAATATTTATAAATGCACATAGTATTAGTAATGCTCATTTAACCTCTGCCACACTGCCCATTAAAATATTTTGGACAAAAGACTCAGACTAGCCTGCTCTTATCTGGGAAGGCATCTTTGTGGCCAGAAGATATTCTCATATTGGACACAATTTCTTGAATCAAAGATCACTGATTTAAATTCTTGAGAGAGATCTTAGCTTCAACCCACGCTGATGCCAAACTCTTCTTGCCTTGGATATTTTCATGCACAATTGGCAGTAGGACCTGATGGGAAGATGTCTTTACTTTGCTCTCAGGACTCGTTAATGGCTGCAATGAGTCTCTTCTGGGGAAAAAATGGTAATGCTGTAGGGTTATAGGAATGTCCACTACTAAGGCTGGGGGTAGTGTTATTTTTTGACTGTGCCTCCCAAAAAAATATTGTTTTTTTTTAAAAAAAAAACAACCTTTAACAAGCTATAAAAGTCTCAGTATCACACAAACATTGATAATTCCATGTGTCCTGTGGATACCTGTATAGCCTGAAAACATGGGGAGTCCTTTCCACACACACATCTGTTTCTGTCCTTCCTTTGATTTCCCTCACTTAATCTGTCCTTTCACGTTCTCATTTTCAGTCTGGGATAATAACAGTGAGTTAAAGGCCACATAAAATGGTCTGTATTTATTTTCAAATGAGAAGAAATGGTGGGCTTGTTTCTGATTTCTACGGCAACAAAAAGGATGTGTCTTGAAGATAATTAACCTGACTGGGAACGCAAAGTAACGCTTAAATTGTTCCTTCAGCTGTTATGTAGGACATAAGTGGTCTTCTAGACAGGCAAAATATCAAGGGCATAGTTTATGTATGCCCTTGTGCAAGCAGCACCTTGTGCAAGCTCACTACTCTGATATCCTCAGATGTCAGAAGAACCCAAGTTGTCTTTTCAGTGCAGAGGAGTGTGAAAACAGAGCGACCATTTAGAGTGGTACAAAAGGATACCATGAACTAAGCCGCAACAAATATGAGTAAATGTGACCTTTAATGCGTTTAGCTTTAAGATACTTGACTAGGGGTTCGTAATCAATGTGCAGTAGGAAATTGAGAATGTTTTGGGTTTCACCATGTGAAACTGCAGGGTGACAAGCAGGTGTGCTCAGTGAAAAGGAGGATGTGACTGGTCAGCAGCTCTGGAAAATAGGAAATAGCTACCAAAAGTGAGGGCTCCTGCCCTGCTCGAGAGGAGAAGCCATGTGAAAGAGCAGTAATTGCATATCTGCCAGGAAAAATGCCCACAACAAGATTAGGAATGCAAGTCTGGGAAGATACAAGTTACTAGGGAATGTGGTCTTCCTTCTGCTCACAGCTTCTGTCTCCTGCAGGCAGCAGAACGAGGAGCATGAAGATTTAGACAGAACACACTAATGTATGCAAAGGAAAGCCAGCAATGGGCTGGGAAATTATCTCATATTTTCAAGGTAGAACTTCTGAATTAAAGTTCTGAAGCCATATTTTAGCACCAGNGATGTCAAGCACTGAGGAAAACATTGTGTATTACAATAATATGGTTGATGGTGACTAATGTAATGATTATGAAATTCTTGGAATAATGATAAATATGAACAAATGCTATAACAATTTCCTTCTCTCAAAGTGAACAACTGTGTGATTAGTGGAATTGTGTTTT
>WAAG01086334.1:4588-65566 GCA_013390105.1 Tichodroma muraria | reverse complement strand
TGAATGAGCAAATGCACACCCTGGATATGGTGGTTGAGTAAAATGAGTGTGGCCATGAGGACAATCATTGCATTTGGCAGTGACTCCAGACCAGTTCTGCAGCATTTCTGGGACTGGCTTTGCTAGAAGGGATTGAAGAGTTTTTGGTCTGCTTATCTAACCTATGTATTGCATTGCAGTTTAGGGACACTGGCTGATTAGTCCTTTTGCTGATAGCTGAAATGGGTCTTTGCTTTCTGGCTGAGACTTCTGCAAATTGTCATTGTTTAGAAGACAAAAATAGCCCTGAAGAGTAGGTACGTGAGAAACCATTCTGCATGTCTCTGAACTAGACAGAGGTCTGGGGGTATACAGCTCTCTTCGCAGAGCTGGAACGAATTGCAGCTGGCCTGCATTTAGATCAGAAATGGCTCTGTAAATCAGTCCCTGGCCATTCCAGGTTTAGGCCCAGATCTTCTGCTGTAGATCTGGAAAAATCTCCACTGCTTTAGTGGGGAGTTGCTCCAATCCCACAGTAGGAAATCGAGATCCTTTGTCTCTGGGTTGGAAGGGTTTAAACTGGCTTTGTTAAAACCCTCTGAACTTGGCAGATGGGATTTTTTTATAAGCTTTTCTCATCAACTTCACTTTGCTGGGGAAGCTGTTGCATTGTTTCTAATTGCTTGGGATGCACTTTTTCCACCAGGGAAATCTAGTAAGGAGCTGGTCCAAAAGTCCCCAAAGAGCAGTCCAGAGGGCTTGAATAATTTAGGTGACACCTAAAACAGACAAAAAGGCAATGGAGTTAGGGAGGAGGGCAAAGCTGGTTCTTGGGGAGTACCTAGTGCATTTCATGAAGCATGTGGGCAGCAGTGTCAAGCATCTCAGACCATGTGATGACACTCCTCTTTTCTGTTTGAACTATTACTGTAAAAGAGTCAAACAGGTTAACAGTTCTATTCAGGTAACAGTGACAGAGTGACTTACCTCTGCAGAGTCGTAAATAAGTTCTGAGTCACAGTGTTTAGCCACAACTAATTTTGGCACTACTTTTTAAGTCCAGGAAGGCTGTTTTGGCTTTCAGGCAGCTCTGCATATCAGGAATACCACAGTCCCAACGCCAAAGTGGCAAGGGAGCAGAGAGAATTGAAGTTCGCATCCCAAACTTTGTTGAATTCAAGTTCTGAGTCTTAATACTATTTTAACACTGTCCCTCCAAGTTCAGGTATTACAAGGTCCGTGGCGTGGCTGCATATCAGCAGGAGTTTATATGACCTTGGGTGAAGATTTAATAATTATTTTCCTCAGTTTGGTCATCCTCTGTCTTTTCAATTTTTGTTACTGTAGAAAACAATGATCCAGTTGCTGAAGGCTGCAGAACTTCCTAGTATTTTAATTCAATCTTTGTGGCCAGCATCTACAAGGATGTGTTGTATTTCTGCTGGTTGAGAGAATTTGGGAGAACTGGCAGACTGGCTGGCCAAACACAGGAGACACCACCACTGCAAATTGTCCTTGGCTGTCATAGCCCTGCTGCTCTATGCTGCTATTCTGTTGGGTCTTCAAGTGATACCATACTTTGTACTTTGTACTCTGCTATATAGAGAGCTCTTTAAGGTACATTTAGAAGCAACTGCTGGAATCTGTTTTTGGCACGTGGTAAGAAAGGTGTGTCACCCTCAGGAAGGGACTGTGTGTAGGTACTACAAACAGGACTGCAGAAGGGTGAGGATTCCTACCCCACTCCCCGAGTTGTACAAATTTTCTGATAGCTAAGAAGGAAACTGAAGTTAACTGATCTAACTTGAACTTGAAACTGCCACAGCCTGACATTTGGTGGTGTTTATTGTGCACCCAGGGAGGAGCAGTCTGGTAAGTGGATTTCCCAATGTCAGAAGAAAGTGGCTTTTTCAAACTCGGATATGTGTGCATGTGTGTGTGAGTGTGCAAGAGTGCATGTGAGAGAGATGTTTCAGCATGAACAGGATGGATAATCCCTCAACCAGATTGGAGTAATTGCAGAGTTTATAATGAAAATAAATAGAACGTGCCTGCTGAAAGGAGACAGAAAAGGGCTGGAAGTGTCTGTGGGCTTTAAGTGTTGCACATTGTTTTGAAATGAAATACCTCTGCTGCTTAGAGATCGTCACTTCTCCCACAAGTAGGAAGCTCATGCTAGCCTTCTACCCTGGATTATGGGATGGAAAGTACTGGAGGTGTGGGGCAATCTGTTGTGGCCACACTATCTCCTGCGTGTGACTCCTCTGCAATAGGGCACAGTTTTGCTGCAAATATTTCTCGTCCTCAGAGGAACAGAGCTTGCTTTCAAATATGCAAATAGAAAATGGCATGAAGGAGTTTGCAGTGAGATAACTTCTCCAGATGTCTCCTCTGGAGCAGCTCCCTTTGCTCCCTGTTAACATTCAAGGACATACATATCCACTGTTGGAACAGAAGGATTCAGGTGACAAGTTGAGAAGTCTGTGATCATCAGAAACAGTGAAATGCTTTACACTTGTTTCTAAACTGGAAGCTGACTTGGACCACCATGCTCTACCTACCCACCTCCTGCTCCAAAGGATCCTATTTTCTTTCTCTTAATTTTTCTTTGAACACTGAAAAAGCTGGAGAGTATCATGCACATTTCTCCACTCCCAGGTATGTGTATCTGCCCCTTCCACATGTCCCTTCCTCAGTCTGAGCAGAGTTCCAGGCTTGGTTCTGAGTTTTTTGGCATCCTGGCTCCAATGAGAAGCACATCTCTAGGCTGGGCTCTTGCCTAACTTTGTTCACTTCCTTTATCATGATTTTAGATTTGCCTTTTGTGGCTTATTATTCCTTAATTCACTGGGAAAGGGCAATATTTGCATTTAATAAATCACAGATACTAGCAGCTCTCCTTTGCTAGAGAAGGGAACAAGAAGGAATGTCCAGCCTTCCTACTGCAGGCTTGCTCTTAACTGTGGGAGGAGAAGGAGATGACCCAAGTGGTTGAAAACTAGGAATATGTGAGGGTGGAGATGGATCTCTACAGAAGTGGGGACAGTGCTGAAAATAGATATTTTAGCTTGTGCAGTTGGTTGGGAAAAATTGAAGTTTTCCATGATGGGAAGTCATCAGGAGGTGATCAAGTAAGGACTCTAACTGTTGAACTTGTCAGCTGATGACCCTTGTAGGATGCAGTGGAGACATAGGGAGAAAGGGATGGTCTAAACTACACTTGCCAAGAGAAGAATGAGCTTTGCCAGGGTCTCCAAGTGGCATGCATGATGCATTTGACATGCTGAGCTTTGCCCTACTGTTCCCCCCAAAGTAATAAGCAGCAGCTTCCCAGAAGGAGGGGGGAAACAGCAAATGACCCAGCTGTCTTCAAAGGAGGTCTCCATATGAAATTCCTCTGTCCTGCTGGAAAATACCTACTGGATTGATTGGCATGAGGGGTTTACAGTCTTTCTGCCCCACTTTTAATTCAGAGACAGGAGCAGCAGGTTCCTTGGATGTGTTCCTTTTCCAAAATCCCAGTAGTGGGTTGAGAGGAATGGCTGCCTGCTGAGACTGAGCATTTGGCTTCCCCTCCATTCCCCCCTTGTCCCATTTTTTTTCAAGATGAGGTGTAGCCAGACTACTGGGCAAAATCCCCAAAGCAAATCCCAAGGGGAAGCCTTAGTACACTGCCAGAATAGATCATCCTTTGACTGGTCAGAAAACTTCCCATGACTTTGTGCTTGTTCCCAAAGATCACTGGGCTTCCACATGCCTTGTCCAGTAGATAACCTATGGGAGTTGGCAACACTTGTTGATCCTTAGGGATGTTAAGATGATACTCTCATAATCAGAGGGATTCTGATGTACATGGATGTTCAGCAAGCCCTTTAGATACTATAGACAACTTATTAAAATAAGTCCCTTTTTTTAATAGCCTATCACTCTAAGAGATACCTTGATTTCTGCTCAAGCAGGAGCCAAGTGCAGCTGTGGCCAGAAAATCAGCATGAAATACAAGTTTTCATCAGAGAGCGTCTGTGCTCATACCTTCATGATGAACAGGTTTTTGCCTTCACAGGGAAGTGTTTTAACCCCCTGGCACTGGAACACTCGTTTATATCTGAGCAAAACTCCATGTTCAGGAGGCACGCCAGTGGGCTGTTTGCAGTGGCTTTTACAAGGAGCTACCTATGAAAATTTTTGGGCAATTCAGTGTGAAAATCTGGAGCTGCTTTTGAGTGTAAAACTTTGCTTTGGCTACTGTGTCTTTATCACACAAGGCGCTGCAGGGCTTAGCCTAGCCCCAGGTTTAGCATGGCAGAACAATAGTGTGGACCTCAGCAAAGTGTATTGTCCCGTTTCTTCCTGTCATTTTCCATCTCTGCGTTTAGGAGAGCTGCATGCCTGCCAGGCCAGCCTGTGCTGATCACTCCAGCCTGCTCAGGCTGGGGTGGCTGTGGAAGTGGGAGAGGTGAGAAAGAACATGGTTTCTCCAGAGTTTTCTGTTTGTTACTCTGCTATATTTGTTATCTGGATTCTTAAGTAATGAGTGCTTTGAATTTTGTGATTATGTTACGGTGATGTGTAGTTAATGTACTAATGTTCACTTGAGCTAGGATCATGGTAACAGTGTGGTTTGTTTGGTTTTTTTTTTTTAACTGTTCAGAAAATAACTTAAATACAAAGATTAAGCTGTGAATCTCTCCTGTTTTCCTTCGGGGGGAAAGACATTGTCAAAATACCAATTCTGCATCTCCTCTAGCCTCGTGTGTGAGTCACACTTCTGCTACACATATACTGTACACAACATCTGCAGTGTGAACACCTGGAAGTGCTGGGGACGAAAGGTGGACAGCTGTGCCCTGAGCCTGAGGTGGATGCAGCTTCACAGAACACACAGAGTCTGCAGTAGCCAGTCTCACCTCAGAGCTGCTGCTCGTGGAAGAATGCAGCATAAAAGACTGCCCTGGCAGTCAAAAAAAACCCACTTATTCCTAAAACCACAGCATACTTTTTAATTAACACTCTCCATTCATAGTTAATGGCCTCTGGCTGGGGCAGATGAGTCTGCCCTGTAAGCCAGAGAGTGGATGTGACTGATAGAGAAGAGTTGGAGCCATCCTGCCCATTAAAAAAGTGTGGAGGGAAACCTATGAAGACTTTGTGTTTTTCTGGGTACTGTTGCAAGATCCTGGTAAGAGAAGCACAAATTTGTTTTGTAAGCTAATCAGAATCCTGCTGTTCAATAATGAGTGAGTAATTGACATATTGCAGCACCACCACATTGCAGTTCCGTGGCTGGGGATGCTGCCACGCCTACCGCTCGCCCAAATCAGAACGCAAGCACCCTTGCCCTCAGAATACCTTCCTCTTAAAAGTGCTCCTTGGATAGCAGCCTTGGATCTTCCCATTTTAGTTAACAGCCCCTTTTAAAACAAAGGCCACCGCAGTTTTAAGATCCTGACTCCAGGGGTGGTCAGAAAACAAACAAACCCCTGCACTCCCTACATCTCTCTCCCTGCTGGCTCCATTCTTGGGAGCCAGCGGGGGACTGAAGATTGTGAAGGCTCCTGCTTTTCTGAAGTGCTGGGAGCAGGATTCTTGTCACTTCCAATCTCTATCTCTCCTTGTGACAGGGTTCCCAGCAGCCCTGTGCTTTATTTGGCAAGGCTTTGGTGTTTATATGTATGTGTGTGTGCAGGCACATATATATTTTACATACATATTTATATATAATATGTAAAATATATATTTATTTACACCACTTAAACCTTTTCTGTTCCCTCTCTATTTCTTCCCATCCAATAATAGGTTTGGAAGAGGAGTTGCAGTGACAGGCTTCCTCCATTGTTTTGGATTGGTCTGTAACACAGAATGCAGCTTGATTTTAACAGCCTGTGAGTGCCAGCACACACAAATGAGACCCCTTCCATACCCACAGTCCCAGGTGTCTGCGTGTAATCAAACAACACACATACTGCCCACTCCCATGAGAAACGGGTTCTCCTTGTGGGTTATTTCTAAATATTCCTTAAATGGTCCTTCCCCTTCTTCTCTTTGATGTTTAAAGATGAGAATCAGGAGCTTTATTCCAGATTTCTAGGACTAGGACAGTGCTGTCCTGCAGGGTGTGAGCTGGAAAACTTCTCTCAGAAAATCTGGACTGGAATCCAAAACCTCAAGTACTAAAGAGAGTTTTTGAGAAAGAAAAGCAATCTCAATTGTAAATTTCCACTGGAAAAGAATGAACATCTTATCTTAAATAGATTCAGTGGTTAATTACCCTTTCTGTTTAAAAATGTGTGCCTTATTTCCACTTCAAATGAAGGAGGAAAGTAATGTTTGCCATAGCTTCAAATTAACAGCGTTTGATCAACCTACAGCTTTTAAAATGAAATCTCTTGTTTGGTGGTTTTTTGTTGTGGTCTTATATACATGCTTTCAAGAGTATAGTAGGGTACTTTTTGGAAAGGGGGAATTGGCCAGCTTAGATTAGCTAGGCTAGAATTAATGTCATCCTTACAATAACCGTTTAGGATGAGTTTAGCAATTGGTGGTTTGAAGAGGATGATGAGCTCTCAGGAGAGGAGGCAGCGTGGCCAAGGAAACAAAATGCCCTGAGCAGACAGACATGTTGTAATGCTGCCGTGGATTTCTGAGGTGAGCTGTCTGTCCTGGGAGTAAGGGCTGTGCCTGGCTCCAGCAGTGTCCGGCCCCTTTTGTTCCTCGGCAGTGGGTGGCACAGCTCCCGTGCAGTGGCACACATGCCAGTGCCCAGGATGTGGAAACGATTCGATGCTTTGTGGGAGTAAGACACCACTCCTGTGTTGAGAGCTCTGGATAGCTCTGCTTTTCCAAGTGCTTGAGTTGCTCTGCAGCCAGCACATTTGCACTGCCCGTGCCCCTGTCCCAGGAAGGGCTGCTGGAGAAGGTAAGAGAGGAAAAATAAGCTGTGGCTTGCACTCTCCCATGCAGTGGGCTGCAGCCATCGGGGATCTCAGTGTGACTGCTTTGCCAGCTGATCCATGCCCAGCAGTGCATGTCTGTGAGTAGCAGCCACTTTGCTTTACCCTAAAAGAGCTCAGACACACATTCATTATATCCCCAAGAGATAACTCTTTGTTTCACATCCATGTTATCTTCCCATCCTGAGCTTCCTCTCCAGAATTCTTTGCTGACATGCACCTGGTTAGGAGCAGCTAGAAATCTCTAAACCAGCAGAGAGGATGCTGAGCTGTGGGGCTGATCAGCTGGGGACCATTGAAGTTGGATAAGGAATATGACCAGGGAAACCTGGGCTGGAAAGGTCTCACCTATACAGGTAAATAGCCTGCCTGCAGATGGAGAACAGTCAGATGGGCTTTCCAGTGCAACAAGGCAGAGACAGCAGCCTGAGCAGTGCTTTCCCTGGGGACAGCACTGACTTTCTTATGGAGGCCACTGTGGTTTAGAAGAAAACTCAAGCCCCTGGTTGTATCACACAGCTGACGTATCCAAAACTCCCTGTGCCAAGTTGCAAGCACCCTGCTGGCATTTACAAAGGCGGATCAAGGAAGGCTTCTCCCCCAAGGGGCAGTAGGCAGGGAGGCTGCCAGACCATCTCCGTTTGTGCAGCGTCAGCCCTGAAAGGGCAGCCCTGGCAAACTGCTCTGACCAGCCGAGCCGTGGCGATGGCTGTGAGCAGCTCTGCCACTGAGTTCACTCTCCTCCAGCACAGGGAAAAGGGTCAGTGGCTGCTAAGCAATGCATCTTTTTGCCTTTGCATGAGCTGCTTATTGCTTCCTTGTGGAATTTATCTAGTTTGGGCTAGATGATGCTGGGCAAACCCTGAGAACCAGCACTGGGGACCACATCCTTTCCAGGGGATTCCTATCTCATCTTGAAAAAGGGGACAGACCTCCCAGTGGGGAGCTGTCAGTTCAGGGGAAACCCTCAGGTGTCCCAAATGCTTCTCCATCATCCTGGCCTCAGCAAATGCCATCACTCTGTGCAGGATGTGTGCTGGGACCAGCTACACCTGCTGCTCTGCCTCTCCCAGTTCTCATGGGTTTCTTCGTGTGCCTTAGGCACTGTGTCAGATGCCTTGAGGAAAGGAGATGCGTGGGCATCCCGTGACATGGAGTGCTGGGACAGGGACAGTGCTGTGTCTGGAGCAGCAGCGAGGCAAGAGTGGGACAGGAGCTCTGGGAGCGACCATGGGTAGGGATCAGGGTGGTTTAGGGCCCATAGCCACGGGGAATATTTTAGCCAGGGCTAAATATTTGAGACAGGGGAGGAATGCCTGTAAAAGGTGGAGACAAGTTCCCTTGCAGCTCAGAGCAGTGGCTGTTTCTCACCAGCCCTTGTCTGTCGTGTGCCACTATCACTGGGTCAGGTCACAGGAGTATCCCCAATTAACCCAGCCCCCTGGTGATCCTTAATTGGCACTCCAGGCTTTCCTCCTCCCCCTTCTTGCCCCACCATGAGTTTCTCACCTCTACATCTGCTGCTAAGCCTCTGCTCCCAGCATCCCAGCTGCTGCTGGGAGCCAGTGACCATAACCATAATTACTCCCTAAATCAAGGCAGCAGCCATCCCCTGGCTTGGAGCTGTGTCCTGAGGATGTCCCTGCTTGGTCCCCAGCATCAGCTGTGTGGCAGGAGGAGGGGCTTGGGGTTGGGTGTGGGCTTCAGTGCAGAGGAGCTGGCAAGTTCCAGGAGGGTTTTTTGGTAGGTACTTGCTGGGAGAGTACCAGGGTGGGGGGAGAGATGGCTGCTGCTGTTTCCTCTTTCCAGAGACCACTGGACACATTTAACCCTCCACGTGCTGCTCCCAGAGATGAGCCATGTACCTGAATGAGCAGAGTTGGAACATGGCTGCAGGACACAGCATGGCCTGGCTCATCATCCTGGCCTGGGGTTTGCTGCTTTTCTGTCTTAGCAAGGACTTGGGGTGAGTCCTGGTTGTGTGTAGGGCTGCCCTGCAGCACTCCAGGTGCTTTGGGCATGGCTGGCACCCATAGGCTGCATGTTCTCTTACTGAGTCATCTCACCCATGGTTAAGTCCAATAAAATGGATCTTCATCCTGCTGCTCTGGGAATGAACCAGGACCATCCCCAGAAGGACTGTGGCTCCTGCAGGTCTCCACTGTGGCCCTGTCACCAAGGTCTCTGCAGCCACCCAGCACACCTGCACAAAGGTAAAGGTGGTGTCCTGATCCAGACGTGGAGAAACTGAGTCTGGGCGAGACTCAGGAACTCTTTGAGCAGGTGCCAGCCCTGGGAAAACTGAACACCGGCAGACTGGCAAGGGCTGGTGGCTGGGGGAGAGGGCCCGATGCTTTCAGGAAGAGCTGGAGACTCGTGCAGGGAGGAGACCAGAGCTGCAACATCTTTCATGGGAGAATGTGGTGCCTGGACTCTCCCACACCCCAGACAGCCCGGTTGGGGCTGGCACGGCAGGCCTGGGGCTGCCCATGGGGCTTTCCCAGCTCAGCTCTGCTTTCCTGGCCCCGCAGGACCGTCCTGAGTTGGGGCCAGCCTGTCGGGACCTGTCCCTTTTAAGCCATTGGAGCTGTTGCCAGCCGTGGCTTAGTGGGGTCCCCATCCTTTCAACTGGCTGTTCGGCAAATTAAGAGCTTGCTATTAGGCTGCTAATTAAAGGCACTTCATTAGCAGCAGGGGAGGCAGCTCCTGGCCGCAGCAAAATTGGATTCCTCTGAGCTGCCATGAGCTGATTCTCTCCTCTCTGGGGCTCGGGGCTGTGTCCCTCCGTGTCCGGGGAAGGCAGCTGCCTCGAGCCGTGGCCGTGGGCTACCAGCCTCTTCCCGAGCGCAGGGGATGGGGCACATCTACCCCACGGTGGGAGAGAGCCCGGGGGTGTTGGGTGATGTGGGGCCGCCCCTTCGCCGCCAGCCGGGGGACGGTGCAGTGGTGTTGCCCCACTTACGGTTCCCGGGGTCACTCCCGTTTAGAGGGGACATGCGGGAGCTCTCAGCGGTAGCAGAGCATCACGTCAGAGGTTCGGCCCCCAGGCTGGGCCGTGACCGGTCCCTCAGCGGGCTGAGCAGTCCGGAGGTGCTGCCCCTGCCCCCGGCGAGGGGAGAGGTTCCCGGACTCCTCCTCCGGCCGCTCAGGAGCCTCCAATGAGCCCCGGGGCGCCCGGGCTGCCCTGCCCTGCCCTGCCTTCCCTTCCCTTCCCTCACCCCCTCCCTCTTCTATCTGAAAATGGGAGAGAGCAGCCGGGCCGCCGGACCGGGGCTGCCTTCCTCCCGCTCTCCTGCTCCTCCCTCCCCGCGCTCCGCCTGCAGCCTCGCGCCGCCGGGCGGGAAAGGGACCCCACGGCCCGGCGGGGACATCACTGGGGTGAGCTCCCTGCGGGCCGGGCCGGCTGCCCCATCCCCGCTTCCCGTCTTCTCTACGGTGTCCCTGTCTCACTCTAGCCCCTGACATCCCCCTCCCCTTTTTCCCGGCTTGGGATTCCTGGTGGGATTAGGGGGGATTTACTGTGCGTGAGCCGGGAGCTGCTGGGTGCCACGAATCCGGCTACCGTGCGGGGGGTGTTGCGAGGAGGGTCGGGCTGTGGGTGCTGAGGAGCGGGGCTGCTCCTGGGGGGCGCAGGCTCACCCCGTGTCCGCACCCTGCAAGCCCCGTCGCTCCGGGGACATTCATTGCTCCGGGGTGCAGCGCCAGGGCTGTCCCGGCAGCTGGGGGTGCTCTGAATGCTCCTGGGCACCCCGAGACTGGGGTGGGCTGGGTCAGAGCTGCAGGATGGCTGCTCCCCCGCAGCCACTGGCTCCCAGCAGCTGGAGCGGGAGACAAAGGTGTTGGAGGGGGCAAGGGTTTATGAGGTGGGTCCATGTCCAAACCCCATGTTTTGGGGTGGGCTGGGACCTTCCACGGGGACCTTTCAATGGTGTTGGGCCACTCGCTGCAGCACCCCTCTGCTGCTCCATTGAGGTAGGGGGATGAGTGTCCCTCTTTTCTCCACCTGCCCCTTTTTGTCTGCTGCCCCTCCCAGCTGGGGGCAGGGGTGCCCAGGTTACCTGGGCTGGGTCACCACCACGGTACAAACCTCACAGCACAGCCACAAGAGCAGCCACGGGAAAGCTGGATCAACTGGGCTGGGTGCTGGGCACTGGCATGAAGCAGTGCTCAACACAGGATTCCATTGCACTGGGGTTTTTGCTCCGGGCCAGGGTCATCCCTACTGGAAAAGGGGCAGTTCTCGACACCTTGGCTTCTGGCTCTGCTGGCCAGGGCTGTGCTGATCCTTCTTCTTCTTTCCCAGCATCTCACCTTCCCCCTGCTGTCTGTCACCCTTCTGGTATCCTTTGGCTCCTCCATGCTCTACGGCTACAACCTTGCTGTGGTGAACTCACCAGCAGAGGTAAGGGATGGGGGCAGCTTCTCCAGGAGCAGGGAAAATGGCTCTGCATCCCTCCCTTGGAGGGTGGAGGGACAGCTGTCCAGCAGTCTGACATCAAAACACTGGCATTTTCCTTGAGCAGTCATTCCCAGAGAGGAATGGCACAGGAGGGACATCAGAGTCCATGTTCATGTACACCAAACCGGTCCCCCCAGGAAAGTAGGGCCTGCAAGGCTGGCCACAACCTCCATGCTCCAGCTTGAGCACTGTCTGTGGTATCGCCAAGTCATCCTTAGGCCTCTCAGGTGCTGGGACTTGCTGAGTAACCAGACCAGCACATCCCAGTCATCCCCAAACTTGTTCTGCCCCGCATCTCCTTTAATGCTGTTAAACCCGTGATACTGTCCCTATAGATCCTTGTCTTCCCTTGTCTTCCCCTTTCTGCCAACACATCTGGTGCCGGTGCGTGTCTCTGCCCCGCAGTACATAAAGGCTTTCTACAATGCCACATGGTCCCAGCGGTACGGACACGGGCTGGCCCCTGGCCCCCTGACCCTCCTCTATGCCCTGACTGTCTCCATCTTCGCCCTGGGCGGGCTGGCGGGCTCCTTGCTGGTGGGGGTGCTGGTGGAGCGCTACGGCAGGTAAGGGTGTCATACCATGGGCCAGGGTGGTTCAGAGGTGGGATGGGACTGGAGGAGCTGCCCTGCTGCTTGTGCCTGCCAGGAATGGTGCTCTGAGCCGCAGTGCTCTCCTTGTCCTCCTGGCCGGAGGCTTCATGGGCTTCAGCCGGGAGCTGGGATCCCCCGAGATGGTGATCATCGGCCGCTCCATCACGGGGCTCCACTCAGGTGGGTGCTTCCTGGGCTGTGCACAGCCCCTTCCTCGTGGCTCAGTCCCCTACAGCCATTCCTAGGGGCATGGAGAACTCTTCGTATTCCCCACAGGCTCTGTGGAAGGGTTCTCTGGTACAGCCAGGGCCACCTCCAAGGCCATGGGGTCCCCACTGTGGATGACGCTGGGCATGGGTGGAGATGGACCAAGGGTCCCACTAGGTACCCTTCTCCCTACTGCCTCTGCCATCCCAGTCCCTCCTCTGCCCCCCAGGTATCTGTCTCAGTGTGGTGCCCCTCTACCTGGGAGAAATTGCTCCCAAGAACCTGCGGGGATTCCTGGGCCTCATGCCCAGCTTCTTCATCTGCCTGGGGGTTTTCTCTGCCCAGGTCCTGGGCCTCCCAGAACTGCTGGGCAAGGTGAGCACGATACCCCAGCCCACACATGCTGGATGCTGCTCTGCCCTCCCCACGACACATCCCATTTCAACTCCTCTCAGGACAGGTTCTGGCCCCTTTTCCTGTCAGTGGTGGTTGTTCCTGCCTCCCTCCAGCTCTTGCTGCTGCACTGCTTCCCTGAGAGCCCTCGGTACCTGCTGATAGAGAGAAACGACGTCTGTGGGGCCACCAAAGGTGAGGGGATATCCTGAGGGAGACGGGCTCTGGAAGGTGCTGGGTGCTTCTCCAAGGTCTTCCAAGACCAAGGTGCATCCTCATGGCATTCTTCTATACCCATACCTGACAGCCCCCCACAGTCCTGATGGTTCAGCCCTCTGTTCCACCTGGTTGTGCCACAGCATTTCCATGTTGCCCAGCACTGTGGTGTGAGGCTTTTCCCCATTTCCTATGGATGCTGAGCCCCATAGGGAGGCTGCTGGGGAGGCTGGGCCAGGGTAGAGCCAAGCCCCTACCCTGTGCCATACCTGTGAGCATCTACCCTGTGCCGGGGACACGTGTCCATGGCCCCACTCTCCCCACAGCACTGCACCGGTTCCTGGGGACCCCCGATGTACAGGATGTGATCGAGGAGATGAGGGAGGAGCAGCGGTCGCTCTCCTCCATGGAGATGGTGTCCGTCTGGCAGCTGCTGCGGGACCGCTCCGTGCGCTGGCAGACGCTCTCGGTGGTGGTGGTGAACGCCGGCATGCAGCTCTCGGGGATCGATGCCGTAAGCCCCCAGTGGTCCCTGCCCCGGGACGTGGCTCTGCAGATGCTGCGACCTGGCAGCTCATTTCATCGAGTGCCCCATGGCTCCATCCCCCAGCTCAGGCTGTGTCCCCTCCTTGGCAGATCTGGTTTTACACCAACACCATCTTCGAGAACGCCGGGATCCCTGCGTCCCAGATCCCCTACACCACCATGGGCACCGGTGCCATTGAGGTCGTTGCCGGGCTGATCGGGGTGAGTGAGGGACAGACAGATGGACACAGCCCCTCCATGCCGGAGCCCTCTTGCCAGCTCCCAGCACCATCAAACGTGGGGGACAGAGTGGACCCCCAATATCATCTGTGCCACTAGCACAGCCCCTTTTCTGGGGGGCAAAGGATTTGGCATGGAAATGGGGATGGGAGATGGGAGGAGAGAAGCTCAATTTAGGAGTCACATCTAGGAGTGGTGGGATAATTTTAAGGTAGCAGGGAGGTTGGGTAGAAATGGCAGGCAAAGAGCAGGTTGGAGATGATGGAGGGGACTAGAAGTTCCTTCTGGCTGTCGCTTTCATTGCCCCTCTGTTAGCAGAGCCACATGTCTCCATTTTCCCCNGAGTTAGCACTGGGCCGGGCAGATTTATGGCCCTTGTCCCATCTGCAAGTGTCACCCAGGGGCAGCCCAAGCCACCCGGCACTAAATCCCCTCCCTGACAATTACAAAGATAGATGGGGGTGGCTGCTCCCCGAAAACAGGGAATGAGTGGGGAGCTGCTCCCCTCTCCCATAGCCCAATCCAGAGACGATGGGGTCCCCTGCCTTTCTGAAGGGTACCCCCTTCTCCCCTCCCTATCTGTGGGGGTGTCACAGCCCCCCAGTAGTCACCTGGTGTAGAGCCAGATTGCTTGGGAGCAGCCCCACAAATGGCCCCCGATGGACATGCTGAGATTGGTTATAAAATTACAGGCATTTGTTCTGCTGTCAATACCCTGCCTGCTCCCACTGCCGCTGTGCTGCCTGCCCACACCCTGCTGTGCCTGCTGCCCCACAAACACGCCGTGCCCCAGCACCTCCACCTGGCACTGATGCCAGTGTGGCTTCCGGGTCACCCCAGCCAGCCCCAACCCTGCACCCTAACCCCTGCTCTGTAGGATCCATCTCCTGCTCCATGCATACTCACCCCTGGCACTTTCCATGCCCCAGCCCCAACCCTGGAACTCTGAGCCTGGGTTGCCCCCGATCCCCAGATGCCACCAGGAGCATCCTCCCACCTTCAGCTGGATCTGGGGTTCAGGGGTGGTCCCGTCCACCTTGGAGCTCCCCAATACCCTGTCAGTCTCTGCTCTCTCCTGGCAGTGCTTCACCATCGAGAGGGTGGGCCGGCGGCCCCTCATCATCACCGGCTTCTGTGCCATGGGTGTCTGCTCAGCTGGCATCACCATCTCCCTGCTGCTGCAGGTAGGGCCTGGCCACTGCCACCCCTGGGCCATTATCTGTGGCTCGGTGGTGGAGGGATGGGTAGAATCCTGGGGGAAGGAGTGTGCATGGAAATGAGAGGTGAGCTGGCTCTTCCAAGTCATATTTTCCCTTCAAAGAGAAGGTAAATTTAGCACCAAGGAAAAAAAAACAAAAACAAAAAAACACAACCAGCCACCCACACCAGCCACAACACACCAGGAACCCCCCCCCACACACACAAATCCATATGAGAAGAATCCTGCTGCTTCTGGTAGCTTTTTTCAGAAATAGGTGTTCCCAGGGAGGCAGCTGTGAAATGCCAGGGCAGGTGGAGGTTCCTTCTCCTGCTGTCTGCTTCCAGAGGCTGCTCCCATAGCTATGGGGATACTGCAACATCATGAGCTGCTGAGCTTGGCTGAGGCAGACCCTCACCTGCTTTACCCCAAACCACCCATTGCTTGTCTGCATCTCACCAATGTGTCCTGTGTGGCCACTGTCCCCAAGAGCCACCACCAAGCCAAGGGCAGGCTGAAGCCGTGTCCCAGGGATGCTGGGCGTGGAGCTCAGGACCAGCCCCCGGCAGCATCCCCATCCCGGTGTCCCCCCGCAGGCCGCCCTGCCCTGGATGCGCTACGTCAGCGTTGCCTGCGTGGTCGGCATCATCGCTGGCTTCTGCATGGGACCAGGTGGGTCTGGGGCTGGGCAGTGGGGTGGGAATGGGGGCTTCAGGAGACAAGCGGGGTTTGCAGGCGGGTGACAGGACCTGAGCCTTGGCCCCATCGCCAGGGTCAGGCCGTGGTTTATGATGCTGTACCTCCAAGTGAAACCCCACCACAAACCCCTCCAGCCCCAGACATCCCCAGGGCACAATCTACTTCCTCCTCCTGGGCCATGCTCCAGGAGGAAGCAGAGTGAGAGCCCTGGCAACCTTCCCCAGACCTCTGTGGAAGTGTCACCACTCCTATCACAGTGCAGCTGGTGAAAATCATTCTGCCCTTAATCGAGCGCAGGCTCCAACAGCCAGGAGTGAAACCTGGACTGGTTTACCCAGTTGATGTATTAGCAGAGCTCTTTACAGATATATAATTCATCCTCAGCCCAGACTTTATTCACTGTAATTACATCTTTAATTAGGATTTTAATGGCTCATTGTTCACAAACAATGATGAATAGGAGTTTTAAAACAAAAAAAATATATATCTCTGTTCTGGGCGAGCTGTGAGTAAGAGTCCATCAGGGGCTCCACTCCACCCTCACTTCTTACACTTGTTTTCTGGTTCATCTTTTCCCTACATTTATAGAGAGGTCCAGCCAGCCCTGTTCCAGGCAGTTGGGACCCCAGGCATGTCACCATATCAAATACAATCCCTTGTCAGATTCCTGTGTGTACTCTGGACCTCAGATCCTGCCACCCAACACAGGGACAGTCCTGGGACCCAGGACTTCTGGCTCAGTGACACTTGGCTGGAGAGGCTAAGTCCTAGAAGAAGTAGCCACAACCTGTGCCCAGTTTTTGGACCACTTACAAGTTGGCTTGGGAAACCACTTACATACATTCAGGGTTTTTTCACCATACGTGGGAAAATGTATTAGAATAGTTGGAAAATGGCATTTCTGTGTCCTGTGGGAGATTCTGATGCTCAGAAAAGAGGTTGCTTCTTTCCTCCCTGAATCAGCCACAGTGGCAGCAGAAGCTGATTGATTGATTGATAGAAGAAAGTTTTCTAAACTGTTTTGATCAAGGGAGTCTGGAAGGGGCATTATGGAGGGTGCCAGGAAGATGTTTCTCTATGCTTGTGATCTCCATGAGATTTAATATACCAGCATTTAGAAACATTTTTGGAAAACGAGGACCCATGTGAAATGTTCCATCTTTATTTTGACTCAGTCTGAAACTTTCCAGTCATGCAGCTTGGGGAACTGGCCTGAGCACCCAGCAATGTGCCAGGGGAACATCACCCACCCCCCAAGACATATCCCAAGGGAGACCAAGGGTAGGACACTGTTCCACCGCACTCCCTGTCTCCTCCAGCTCTCCCAGCACCACTAGTTTGAACCATGAGTCTTGCTGGGCTCCAGCCCTTTGGCCACAGGACTGAGGTGGGCAGAACCTGATGACCCCAGGGGTACTTGAGTCAGCCTGTCCCCCATACCCTTGATGTGTCCCCTGCCTCTGCAGCTGGTGTCCCCTTCCTGATGACAGCTGAGCTCTTCATGCAGTCGCACCGCCCGGCTGCCTACATTGTGGGGGGCTCTCTCAACTGGCTCTGCAACTTCACCATTGGCTTCATCTTCCCCTTCTTGCAGGTACCAGTTCAGAGGGGCCCTGGGAGGCGGAGGGAATGGACACAGCCCTGCTGCTGTCCCAGCATGGGGTGCCAAGTCAGGGATGCCCATTCTCTTGGCTCTGCTCAGTGCTAGACAGAGCCAGCCCAGGGCAGGGTGATGGGAGGAGGCACTGCCTCGTGCCATGCCCAGTTTGGGAGTGCCTGGCTCTCTACCTCATCCTGCTCTTGTCCCCAGATGTCAGCCGGTGCCTTTTGCTACCTGCTTTTCTGTGGTGTCTGCCTGCTGGTGGCCCTGTACGTCTACCTTGTCATCCCTGAGACCAAGAACAAAACTTTCATGGAGATCAGCCACATCTTCGCCACGCGCCGCTCCGTCCTCTCCGTCCCAGCCCACCTCATTGGGATGATGAAGCTCGATGGCTATGGGACTTTGGAGAGCAGCTCCCTGGAGGGCTCAGGCTCCAGCCTGCCATGATCTGAGTGGGCTGGGGGGGTGGGGATGGTGGAGAAGGCTCGGGGATGGGGAAGGATGTGTGGGCCAGTCTGTTCCAACTTGGTCGTTTCTGGGTCTCCCAGGACATCTCTCCATGGCACAATCTGTGCCCAGGATGAGCCCCATTGATGCATCAAGGTTGCACTGACTGCTGGGCATGGCCCCCATGCTGGAAGAGATGCCCCCACAGAGACAAGGGGACCTTTCGAGGCAGGGGGTTCTCATTGCTTCTGGGTGTGGGACCTTGGCAAGAGCTTCTGGCATGAGCTGTTTAATAAAGAGCATTGCCACCAGAGCCATTGTTTGGCAAGTTTAGCCTGGAATGGCAGCAAGTAGGAGTGTGCTGGAGTGGGCGGGTGCTTCTCCAGTACCAAGGAGGGGCAAAATGGGAAGATGGGCTTTTCCTCCTCCCCACTGTGACTGGCTGGAAAGGTCAAAGTACTCCACATTTCCTAGAAAGGGTGGTCAGGATGGCTCCCAGGTTCTTGCATCTCACCCCAAGTTGGTCATGCAAAGATGGAGGCTGTTGCAGAAGGGACATAGAGCAGCTCTGAGCTGGGGGTGACTGTCCAGCCACTGTGCCCCTCCAGACTGCTGGAAGACCTTGGTATCTGGCCTTGTGTGCTGGCCCCACAGAGTGCTCCCTTGGGAACCCTGCACACTCCCAAACTCTCTGGAGGACAGACGAATCCAGGATACACCCTCATCCCTTTTACTGTGCCCCAGGAATTGATGTGTCTGCAAGGTGCTCTCCAAGCACGACCTCTCCTATGTCTTTGCCCTGAATCCTGGAGGCTGTGGTTGGAGGGAGAGGCTGTCCTGTGGGACAGGATTCCTCCACAGCAGCTCCCACAAATACCGTGGTAGACCATGGGCTTCTCAGACCCTCTGGGAGCTGTCATTTGCAGGAAAACTACAACATTTTGTTCTGGTGAGAGGTAAGCCCAGGCGGTGGGGGAGGGGCTGTATGGCCAAAATACTCTCATGCCAACACAAACTTCCTTTTGTTCCAAATAATTTAGCCCTTTTTTTTTTCCAGTTTCCCTCCGCGTGACAGGTCCGCAGCTTGGTGTTTGTGGCCACTTAGCGAGGAGCCCTTCCCGCGTCCCTTGGCAAAGCCTCAGGGCACCTCTGGGTGTGTGCAGGTGCTGGACCCATGGGGACAGGGACTGGGCCGTACTGGGTCCCCAGCACCTGGTCCTATCCCTCCCATCCTCAGCCACCAGCTTGGGGCTCTCCTGCCTCTTGAGGCGTTTAAAGGACCTCAGTCAACGCAGGGTCACGGCTCCGCAGCGTCAGCCGCTTCCCACTCCGCCTCCCTCCCGCCTCGGCGGCAGAACAGAGCGGTAAATATGTGCAGCATTACATATGTATAATGGAGTGTAAATAACCCCAAAAAGTGCATTGTAAATAGACTCCAAGTTTATCCTTTATTAATGAGGCACTGAGTGCCCTGCTGTTTTAGAGCAGCGAGACTTTGATAATATCAAAACCTAAATTACACTTGTGTCTCTCATTCCCAGCAAACGACAGCATCATTTCAGGCCTCTTTGCCACTTGTATTTATTTATTCTGGTATTTATCTATCTCTCCCACCCAGCATGTGGGGCAACTTGGAGGATGCCCCCTGCCCTCCATATGGGAGGCAATGGCCCCCCTGGGACCAGCCCCCCCATTCCTGTTGTCCTGGCACAGATAAGGAGTCAGAATGTTGCCTTATAGCCAAGGACTGCTCTAAGTAGCCAGTGAGATGGGGCAGACCTGGAAAATGTGGGGTCAGGACCCATTTCTGTCAGGGTTTCAGATGCCCCCAGAGCCAGAAGTGCCCTCTTTCCAAGGACTGGGGATCACTGGCAAAATTCTATGGTGCCTTTTGGATGCATTTGTTCCTGGGGACTCATTTGAGGGTACGATGTCAAAGGACATGTCCATGCTCTTTTCCATCAGGGCCTGGGGGTGAAGAACCCCCATGCTCATGGAACACTGGCAACTCATCATTTTTTTCTGAGGCTATTGGGGCAAGATTTTTTTTTTTTGGGTTGTAGTGCAAACTGTCCCATGTCACTGACCTGGTACTCTCGCAAAAGAGGGATTTGGGCTTCCTCTCTGCTTGTCTTGCCAGGCAGGCATTTCCAGCTGCTCCACTGCAGGCTTCTCAGGAAGGATATGGCTGGGTGAGCTCTGAGCTGCTTTTCCATATCCAAAGCCACTTCCCCACATGGAAATCCATTTCCCTGGATTAAGGCCTCCAAAAGCACTGGTTCTGTCTGGTGAGGATAAGGCGGTATTCTCTAGCAGTGTCCAAGCAGACCTTGAAAGACTGGAAAAGGTGCAAAGAAGAGTGAGAAATTACTTGGACACCTGGAAATGCTTCTGATCCTCTTAAGGTTTGCAGAAATGAAGATGAAGGTGGCTTTCTCCAAATGCACAAGTGCCTTCTCCTGGTGTGGCCAGTGCTAAAGGGTGGGTGGGTGGGTTCAAGTGCTGAGGTATTCACATGGAGGGCTGGGGCTCAGCCCAGGACAATGTAGAATGGGAAAGAAGACCCTGGTTCAAATTCTCCAGATGCTTTGAATGGGGTCCTCAAGGAAATGGTCATGGCCCATCACTGGATATCTGCAGATCCTTCATGGAAGCTCTCTAGGAGAGTACCTAGTGCTCAAGTTGAGTGGTCGCATCCTAACTGGAAAGCTGATTAAGGCTTGCTCCAGCAGAGATGGGCTCCAGGAGGATGGATCCTGGGGGTCCACCAAGCCTTTGAGGCTGAACCTCTTCTCGCACTGGTTTCACCAGGTTCTAACAGCAAACTGTCCCTGTCACCTCTACGGGGCTGCCTTCAGTCCCCGCAAATCTCACCTGACTGCAGAGGCTCCATCAGGGACCAGTTTTGACTGAGGTAGGTTCTTGTGTGCTCCACCTCCTCTCTTTTTCCATGTGGAAAAAGGGTGCTGGGCAGCACCCTATTGCCCCACAGAGGCTGGTGCAGAATTTGTCCCTGCCTCTTGTCTCACTAAGATTGTCCGTGCTTCCAGTTTAGCAGCCATGGGAGAAGGGTGCTGGACACAGGGAGCATTGCTTGGGGTCAGCTCGGTCTGTAAATAGACCCTGTGTTTGCAGTTTGGGCCCTGGATGTATTTGAGGGCTTCAGGGACTGATTCAAGGACTTGGAGTGGATGAGAGGCTTGACATGACCCTGCAATCCATGCCTGCAGCCCAGGGAGCTAATCATATCCAGGGCTGCATCACAGGAGGTGTGACCAACAGGGATTCTGTCCCTCTAGTACACCCCAGAGATTCCCAGCTGGAATATTGCATCCATCTCTGGGGTCCTCAGCATAGGAAGGACATGGACCTGCTGGAACAAGTCCAGAGGCGGCCATGAAGATGCTCAGAAGCACCTTAAGATGAAGATCGTGAAGATGCTGGAGCGCCTCTCCTATGAAGACAGGCTGAGATGGCTGAGGTTGTTCAGCCTGGAGAAGAGAAGGCTCTGGGGAGGTTTCACTGGATAAAGGGGCTGCAAGAAACTGGGAAGGGACTTGGTACGAGGGCATGCAGTAATAGGACAAGGGAGAATTGTTTAAACTGACAGAAAGCAGGTTTAGATCAGATATTAGGGAGAAATTCTTTACTGTGAGAGTGGTGAGGCACTGTCAGAGATTGCCCAGAGAAGTTGTGGATGCCCCATCCCTGGAAGCGCTCAAGGGCAAGTTGTCCAAGTGGCTGCCCTGGACCCATGAGCGTGCTCACAGTAATAACTGCCAGGATACAAGTCACCCAGAGGGAAAAGACTGCACTCCCAAAATAAGCACACACCCCCCAAAATTAGGACACACCCCCCCCCACCACCACCCTCAAATGGTGAAAATTCCTCTCCTGTTTTGACAGAGGAATCTTTCAGCACCATCCCAGGCCATCTTCTGCCTGGGAAGGGTGATTTCATTAGGGAATGGGTCCTCTTGGTGCCTTCTTTTGTTTTTCCTTTGCCTGGTAGTGTCAGGAGTTTCCCAGGGAATGGAACAAGGACACAGAGGCAGTGAAGGTGTGCCCATTCCAGGTGTCAAAGCCCCACGGACACTTTGGTGCTATGATAAACCCGACTCCCTCCTGGTGGAAAGTCATACCTCAGCGGGGCCTCCCCAGGCTGAGACTACAGCTCTCATCTCCTTAAAGTGCAGAGCCAGATCCAGCCTGCAACTCTCACGGACTCTGATCAAAAGTCTTTCTGCAGGTAAAAATCTAAAATGGGTGGGATTTTTACTGTGTTCTGGGTAACAGGCACACAGCTGAAACCCAGCACTTCAGAGGGGTGGAGAACAGTGATTAGTATCTTTTAAAAGTCTAAAATATTTCCCTGGCATCAACAATACCCACTCAACCTCAGAAAAAAAAATATATATAATGAAAAATATTTACCACTGGGTGGGGGAAAATGTTTCTTACCCTGTGAGAAACATAATAATTCTGTATGGATGCCTGCAAGCCCGTGGCTGGCGTTCTGCAGGTCTCTGCAGCAATTGTAGGGTGCCAGGACTAGTCCGGGCCGGGTGGCCAGAGCGAGGGTGCCCGGCGGAGGGTGCCCACCAGCAGATGGCACTCCCAGAATTTATTGCTACAGCAAGCTGCCTCTCGGAGAGCAGTCATGTAGGAGATGTCCTATTATATGGGCAGTTGACTTTAATAGTCATTGTGTGCTTAAAGCACAGCAAAACAACAGTGGGAAAAAAAAAAATCCCCACTCCACTTGGATGGCCCTTTTCCCCCCAGCCCTGCTAGTCTATTTGTACAGTAAATTAAAAATATGAATCACTTCTCTCTACTGCCTCCCCAAACACTCATCCTGTCAGGCTCTGTGTTGTCTTCATTTGTATTACCTTAATTTAATGTTAATTATGTTCTTCATTTACAAAGAACAAGCATTTACACTCCCTGTCTGGGGATTTTCCACACTCGCGGTCTTCACAGACGGGGAGGAAGGGGAGCGGCAGAGCCAGCGGTGCCGGGGAGGAGCTGTTACAGGGCCGTGGGAACGGGGGGAGCAGGGGTGTCCCCCCCGAGCGAACCGGCAACGATGAGCGCTATTGCCTTTCGATTTATGAAACCGTATCGCTGCCTGTGCTTGAATCCCCCCTAATAAATCCTTTTTAAAAGGTCCTCGGCCAATGCAGGGCAGTGATTTACGGCGGGGAGCTGGAGTGGAGGGAGGTTTGGTGGCAGGGTTTGCTGCCAGGGGTGTTGGGGATGTCACAGGGTTGGGAGCCTGACCACTGCTGTGCAGTCCTAAGAAAATTTCCTGCACATCTTCTCCCTGATGACTGCAGACTTGTTGGATGCTGCCAGTGATGGGATGACCTATTTGATGTGGATGACCCACAGCGTGGAGGAAGACTGCAAATCCTTGCTCCATGCCTCAGTTTCCCCATCAGCACCTAGAGAAAACTACCCCTCCCGGCTCTACCTATCCTCAGTGCTCACCAGTGAGCCAAATTTCGGGGTGCACTTATAGAAATGACTTCTGGGGATGTGTGTGCGGGAATGTGTGTTCAGGTGCACACACATAAAGAACCCGGATCTCTTAAAAACACCCCGCACTTTGTCCCAAACCTGACTTCCTCATGCACAGAGCCTGTGACTGGAATGAGAAAGGACAGAAGAGAAGAACAAGAAGAAAAACAATGAAAGAGTCATGAGCATTCCTCAGCTATGGGACATGTTCCTCCTCATAGGATGCCCGTGACCGTCCCTGGGATGGGGGATATGGGGGTGAAGGCTCTGTGTGCAGCCACGTTTTCAAACCGTGAGCCCCTGAGTGTACTCAGCAGGGTTTCAGCGCTGTCCACGACTGCCTGCGCCCTGCCACGGCCTGTTCTTCTAGCACTGTGTACAGCCACAGGTCAGGAACATCAGGGGCTGCTCCCAGGGAACCTGAGGATGGGATTTGAGCAGAGGAAGCAACATCTTTGGCCCCATTTGTGTAAGAGCTCCTGGAGTAACATTTTGCAGAGCAAATTGGGGTTGTACCAGTACATCATGGGAGCTGGGTTGATCTGACTGAGTTGCCCATCCCCAAATCCTCAAAAGCCCCACAAAAAGATAAATAAAGCGGGAAAAAAAAGCAGCTCACCAAGCCTTCCTGTTCTGTATGACTCAGGAACCCCAGAAAAGTACAGGTAACAAACTCCCACAGCCAGGAAAACCCAAGATACCACACACCTGCTCCTCCCAGTCACCACCACCCATTTCCATGGCAACAGCCACACATTCTGGGGTGGGGACCTGAGCCCCCTTGTCACCAAGTGGCCTCAGGACCTGGGCAAGTGTCCTCACTGGTTGCTTAGGGTGGACATCTCAGGTTTACCCTCTAGACTTCTGCTACGAGCCCATCTTGCAGCTGCAGAGCCCTGTCCTGAACCCCTGTTTGCGGGGGGCGCAGCCCCACAGCCCATCCCACACCCCACTCCTGCCCTTGGCCAGCCATGGAGCAATGCCACTGCAGGGTTTCCCTCCCCCTACCCCATCATTCCGCCATGTAGATTTGAGGCCACTCACTTCATGACAGAAGTGGCTCAACTACTCCCCATGGGACAAACACGCCACCGCTCCAGGGGGATGACAATCTCCTCCATCCTCCACTGGCCATGCCTGCGCCCTCCCCACGTGCTCCCATGTGCTCTCCCTTATTAACAATGACCTTTCTACCGTGCTCACCGCTGATTCCCCAGTCCCAAATATCTTTTAAATGGGTTTCAGGAGCTGATGTGAGCTCCGTTAAAAGGCCACCGCATCGCATCCGCGACGCACCCGCCCTGCCCCGTGCCCTCCCGCGCCGCAGCCCCCTGTCCCCACGCAGTGCCACCCACACACATGCTCACACTCTCACACTAACATTTTAATTAATGAAAACCCCCATTTTTTTTTCCCCCCCTCCCCTCATAAGCGCTTTAATGTGTGTTCGCAGCCCGGCTGATCCCCACAGCCATGGAAATATTAGGTTGACGGATGTGGTCTGTCGCCAGTGCTCCCTCAACGGGTCTGCCTGTCAGCTCGCCGATGATGACATTAACACGGGAAGAAAGTGATGACAAATGCCCGTTATCAGGGAACGAGGCCTGTGACAAATCGCACGGCGCCTCGCGAGCAGCCCCATTACGCTGTAATAAAAAAAGATGGATGGCTCAGCGCACCGGGGCCCCGCGCTAATGCGATTTCGCCTGGTCTCTCCGGGTTCTAATTAAGGCAGAAAACGGAGAATGAACAGGAGTCCCTGGTGTCCGGCTCCCACCTAGTCCCCTCCCTCAAACACCCCACGGTGATGGGCACTCGCCCTCAGGGACGATGTCCCCCAGCTGCCCTGTGCCCCAGCGCCTTGGGAGAGGGCTCTGGTGGGGATGCAGATGGACAAGAAGTGCAGATGTCCGGGGGGTGTGCAGGAGGGATGGGGGCTGGGGGATCCCTCAGCCTGTGCCTGCCCATCTTGCCTCTCTGCCAGGTGGGCTCAAGGTTCCCCCATCCAGGGCGAAGAGAGGAGGGGGAACACGGCCACCGTCAAATGCGTCACTCGGAGACAAATGTCACCTCCACCATCTGCTGCAGCGTATGAAGTGGCGGGGGGAGCGCTGCGCGGCAGAGAGGGGACGGGTGGGACAGTGTCACCCTGGGAAGAGGCTCAGTCGCTGCGGAGCAGGGACACCAGTACTGACCATCGGGTCCTGTGGGGACAGAGAAGGGGTGGCCAGTGACAGGGCTGGACAGGGGTCCATGGGATGCTCATGGGAAACAGCGACTTCCTTTTGGACAGGAGTGGGAGAGGGCAGCTGGGGGGATGGTGGGGGCGTGTCAGTGCCCACTGAGCACAATGATGGCTGTGCCCTTGGTGACAAGGACATGACCACAGCTGCCAGTGAGGTGGGACCACCTGCTGGGGGAAAGGAGGAGTCAGCCCCTGCCACACGTACACAGTGGAGATAAACACCCCACAACCTGGATGGGGTTGCCCCCACACCTCCCCACTGCCACCCAGCTGCCTGCACATCCCTCACCCCCTCCCAGCCCCCCAGCAAGAAGGTAGGTCTGGTCTCCCTCTCCACCTCTGCCCATCCTCAAAACCCAGCCTCCTTGGGTGTTTTCACTGGGAGAAAGAGATGTGCAAGTGACAACTCATTCCCCGTCCTCTCCCCGGAGATCTGAAGAGCACTCATAGATGTGAGTCAGACCTGTGAGGTGTCTCAGTGGGCTGTGGAGACACCCAACAGCACCTCCAGTCCAGCTCCTGAGAGAGAAGCAGTGACACTGCCACCAGGGCCCTTCTGTGTGGCTGGATCTATCCCTGACTGCACCTTGCAGATGTGCTGAGGGCCCACACCGATGGAGTTTTCCCATTTTTTCTATATGCAGGGAAGGTCTGGGCAACCTCCAGCCCTCACCAGACCCGATGAGGCTGGTGCCAAGGGGATGCAGCCCCACACACATTCTACACCCCACAGGATAGCACAGAGCAGCATCTCCTGCTGCAGGTCCTGGCCAGATCCAGCACGTATTTACCTCATGCCAAGCAGGCTGTAGGCTCAGGTTCATTTATTTGGCTTTGTGCCATACATCTTAATAATTCCAGGCAGGACACAGCAAGGTGTGGGCAGCAAGTGGCACAGGGACTTGTCAGGGAATGTCACCGTCCTTGGGTGATGGAGAAGGAGGCTTGAACACAGGCTACTCCCTGCCTGAGAACCACATTTTGCTGCTCTGAACATGCTTTTGAAAGTACTTCTTTTCAGTGGAGAGCTAGGTTTCATCCGTGAATGATTCCTGTCATGTCCTGGGGGATTTATTGGTCATTTCAGGAAGTTTTTTAAGGCTCACACTTATTTACAGCTCACCATGCTCCTTTCACCTGCCCAGGCCTTCAAAGGGGCTTTGACAAACTTGAAATATTGCTGGAGCAAAACTGATCCCAAATGGCAACCATTGTCAGTGGGAACATCTCAGCTCTGTTGTAAAAGCTGCTAATCTGAAGACAGACTCACATATCTGTTGCTCATCAACTTTTGTATCCCAGCTCTAATTTTAGACCTATTCAGAGCGAGAGCTGAGAAAAGTCTTCCAACAGCTTCTTCTAGATGAAACTCAGCCTCTGGTGCTGCCTAGCAGCCTAGATTAAACCTGCTCTCCTGGATCCAGCAGCAAAAATAAACGCAGAGGTTATGGAAATTATTTTAAACAAATCACCTTTGCTGAGAGCCAACTGGGAATACACCAAGCTCCTGTTTTTGCAGCAGGTTCAACCAGGGGACTTGCTTCCCCAGCTGGAATGAGCTTTGGATGCTGCACCTGGACCTGTCAGAGGCCAGTGCTCAAGGGTGATGCTTAAGCATTGGCCTCAAGCTGCTGCTGTCTGAACCTCCTTAGCCCTAAGAAGGACCCTAAAAAAGATAAATCACCCCTGTAATATTGCAAAAACAACCCCCAACAGGGTCATGTGGAGGACTTGACAAACTTGTTGGGGAGGGGTTGCTTAGAAGGATGGGAGCTCTCACTGCAGCCTTGCAAAGTTAGTAATTCTCCTTGGCTGAGAAATGGGAGCAGAAATGTGTCCTACCAGTTGGAAAGCACAAGTGTCAGCCTGGACACCAGCACACCCTCCAGTTTGTGACCAGCAGGAGGAGCCTGGCAGGACTGTGACAGGTCCACTGCACCTGTGGGATGGCAAAGCAGTGCCAGGAGAGGCTCGCAGAGCCCTGCCTGCCCAGCCAGCGGGTTGGCAGTCTGTGCAGCCAACCCAGCCCTTGGCCGTACTGTTCACCAAAAGTGAGCCCGTCCCAGTACAGGCCGGCAAGGCAGCTATAGCTTAACCCTGGGAAAGTCCTCATGCCTTGCTCAGATATGTTCTGCTGTTCTCCCTCTTCCCAAGCAGAGAGGAAAGGCAGGGTGTCAGCAAAAATGTGCTCCCTTACTGCTGGACAGAGGGGAGCTCAGTGTGTGGCCAGGAGTGGCACTGGGTGTCTTTTATTGCACCCCCAAGGGCTCCCCTCAACTGACTTAGACCACCTAGGCTGGCAGCTTGGGCTGGCATTATCCTAGGATGCGGAGCAGCTGCCTGGTGGGCACATGAATATCCAGGTTTACAGCCATGTTCAGGTCTCACCTCAGGAGCTGGTGCAGGCAGGGATTGGGGTGGCAGCTGATATAGCTGTCCCCAAAGCTCAGCTCCCATAGCCTGGCTGGATGTAGAGCTGGTTACCCATTCCAGCTGGGAAAATAAACAGGGCTTATTGCCAAAACACACAGGGAGCATGCTGAGATGGAGCTGAGTGGCACAGGGCCCATGTGCACCGGAGGTCTGGGACCCAGAGGTAAACCTGTCACAAGGCAACAGGAGGCATGTACCCCCCACAGGAGATTTCTGCACCCTAAGGCTTACGGATCAAGCAGAAGGTGAGAGCAACAGACCAAAGGGGACATTTCAGGCCACCAACTGTGGCATTGCCCTCTGCTGTACTTGTATCAGGTCTTCCTGGTTCCTCACACCAAGTCCTGGGCAAGAGCTGGGCTCAGATATCTGGTGCCCTCCCTGACTCTGCTGTTGATGTTCATGAAATCATCAGTCCATGTGTGCCTCAGTTTCCCCCCAATGAGGAGTCACGTCTCCAAGCTTGATACCACTGACCCAGAACATCCAGTCGTTAAAACAGGAGAGTATGGTTAGAAAGAGAGCTCAGGAGCAGGGGACAGGGTGGAGGAGGCATACTGGGAGCTATACCTGCTTCACCCCTGCTGTTCACTGCTCTGGGCAGCTGTGCCATTGGAACTGGGATCCTCAGCACCCCTTTTTCTGCATCCCCCTCCCTGACCCATACCAGCCACTTCACTTGAGCTGTAGCTCCACTGACCTGCCATTAGTTATAATGCCTGAGCCCAAGCAGGAGGTCAGCGCAGGCTGGCCCAGACATAAATCAGCTCCCTATGGAGCTCCCTATGGAGACAGCAGTGACAAGTGCCACCACGTGCTGTAGGACCCTAGCACCTTGGCCCTGGGATGCTTCCCAGGGATGGAGGCCTTACCCCCATCGCATCCAGCCAGGCTCCCTGAGGACCTCACTGTCCCACCAGCAGGTCCTCAGGGTGATGAGAAGCACTGTGTTACAGGGAGGGGACAAGGGACTGTGTCACAGAGAGAGGCTACATGGCTCCCCAGAATGAAACAGTGGGGCCGAGACCCTAAAAGCCCAGATATGGGATTCAGGGCCAGACAGGGGTGATGTGTCTGAGAGGTGACACCACGGGGCTGAGGGGACAGTCCGCAGCCTGGGGCACCTCCCGCTGCCCTGCTAGGGGAGGATCTGGGTGAACAGAGGTCTCTCTCCCGCCATCGAGCTCCCTGAGCTGCCCAAGCCAGCCCAGCCCAGCCCAGCCCAGCCCTCCTTCTGCCTGCCCGTGCTGCCATCCCCGGTCCTCCGGCTCCCTCTGCTGCCGGCGAGGACGGCGGCTGCCCGAGCCGGCCGGTGTAGCATCTCAGCCGCCCTAGGTCCTCAGCAAGGTCTAAAACCAGGGACGACAGGGCACCTGCACCAGCATCTCCCACACGCCCCCCGATCCGCTCACCTGGAGAAGGGGCGAGGGCAGAGGATGCTTCCAGCACGCTGCGGGAGACGTGGGACAGCCAGCCCCAAGCAGCCCCCGGTGCAGGTGGGCAGCCTTGCCACAACCAGTAGGTAGCCGCAGACCCTGGAGACCCCATGGGGGGATGGACTGTGACAAGACCTCAGCCTCAGTACTAGACACCAGGGACTCCACGCTGAGACCGCATCTCCAAAGTGCAGGCATTTGCAAACAGGTCCTTTCAGCTTAGGTGATTTCTTTTCTCTGGGTAGCCATAGACCTGTGTGTTCATGCCATGCACACTGCAAGTGTCAGGAGCTGCTCAGCAGCCAGTCTGTTTCTTTTTAAAACTTGACATAAGCAGGTAAATTATCCCCAAGTAACACATTTACCACGAGAGGAAAAATGTCGGTGCTGCTGCTGCCACCAAAGCAGGAGCTCCTGCTTCTCATTCCCCATGGGGACGGGGAGCCTGAGTTATGGCCCTGTTGGAGAGACAGCAGGTTTGTAGATGCCTCTGTTTGTGCTGTTTTCCAGCCCAGCCAGAGCCCATTGATCACCAGGACATGAGTGAAGCCAGCGAAGAGAAGCAGGAGCTGGAATGGTGGAGACACGCAGCCAGAGCTGTGCCAGGAGCTGGACACGTGCAGGGATGCTTGGATCTGGCCCTCTGCGTTGCCTCTGTGAGATCCCTGGTCTAAGGACACAGACTGCTTCTTTCACCCCTTGAATAAGCTCATTTGCTCGGCCAGCAACTGCAAAAGGATTTAAGTCAGGAATCAATGGCACTGCGGAGGAAAGTCCCTGTGCCAGCATGGTGCAAGCACAGAGCCTTATGACACATGTATTTGGTATGAAAAAAGGGTGGTTTGGAGGTGACTGACCCTTTACTTGGCCACAACTCATAGCCACTAAATGCTACCAAAGATGCTCAGGAACTGGGATGTTATTTGCACCCAGAGAAAAACAGACCCTGCCCAAAGGAAAAACAGTTTCAGAAAATGCAAGGAGGGAAACTGAGGCACAGAGTGCTCATGTGGCATGCAGAGATATCCTGGGATTCAGCCAGGGCCTCAGAATGGGGGAATCCTTTTACAACCTCAAGCATTTGCTGTAGCACAGCCAGTGCTCTGATTTAACCTGAGAAACTATAAACTGCTCTGAGTGAACTTCCCCCAGGCAGGTGGAGGAGGAGCCCTGTGCCCAGTGTCTGACCCGGACCAGAGCAGACTGGGGACTCACAAGCCCCATGCTGCAGCAGCATCTTCCCTGCAGTGAGTGAACCATGGGACAGGGCAGGCACAGGGGTCATGTTGGAGACAGCCTCCCCAAAACACATTCCCTAGAAGGGGGCGACTGCCAGGCACATGAGAGCCGGTGTGATCGAGGCACATGGGTGCTGCCCCATGGCAAAGACACTCACTGGCACCCTGAGCCCCAGCATAGAGTTGGACAGCTTTGCAGAGAGGTTAGGGATGGCCAAGGGGCTGTGTAGAATCAGGACATTCCGTTCATGAGATCCCACCAGGCAGGCTGTTTCCTACAGCCCAGGCAGGGAAACTGAGGCAGGGAGGGCTGCTGGGACTCTGGGAGGAAGGGAAGGTGTCAGTGGGCCTCTCACAGCTGCACCATCACTGCTGAGCCATAGGGAAAGTCACTTGTCTACCAAGCATGAAGCCCCTGTGCAGACCATTCCCATGGGATTGGGGTCACAATCCCTTCACCAGATGGGGGGGAAGATTCTGAGAGGGCACTGATTCCTGGCTTTGCTCCTGCAGAGACAGGCTCATGCAGACCACAAGACACACTACCATGGTATCTTCTACAGACAGAACTTGGCCCAGCATCCTGCAATGTATCCGTGCCATATTCCCATCGGGGCAGCTCTGCCATCACCCAGTTGGATCTTATTCCAGACAGAGGAAACTGCTAGAAACAGGGACTGCAATACAAACCATCACACTGGGACTTGGTGCACACCCTGCTGCATTCCTCGCTCCTGTTGCCAACTGGCTGCCCAGGCAGGACTCTCACTCTGCATCCACTGGCCCTGAGGATGCCTGGCAGGGTGCTCTGTCCTCCAAGCCTTCTCCAACCAGGCTTCCTCAGCAACAGCCCAGCAGCCCTTCCCTCACGCTCCGCACCGCGCCGACGTCACCCTGGCCATCAATAGCACTTGGTTAATTAATTTGATGGGAACAGCAGGGACCACACTTTGCATTTAGTGAACTTCTGAGAACTTCCAACCTCATCTTTATAATTGGCCTCATAAATTCGAGGAAAGAGAGAAATCAGCAAAGCCAGAGAAGCACAAGAGGCAGGAGAGGCCCTGCACGCAGGAGGGCAGGCGAGTGTGTGAGAAGTGACTCTATTTGGTGTCCTTATTTAATTTTATTGCACAGATCCATCTTCACCCGCCCCCTCCATGCCTAGCCCTCTCTCTCCTGCTCTCCCTGCTGAGTTCACCTAATCATGATAAATTCATATTCATTTCCCTGGCTGCTCCGACGGGGGGAGCAGCAGCTTCCCTACATTTGCCCAGCCATGCTGCCATTAGCAAATATTTACTCATGAATACAAAGTGCCAGAGTTAGATGCCAAACTACCCTCCCTTCACCCCTTTCCCTCAGCCCCCTCCCATCCCTGCACCAGGATGAGCAGGACAGCTAAGGACAGGTGTCTTTCCCACAGGTAGGGAGCAGGGTGGGAAGGGCTGCCTAATGCCCAGAGCTTTTTCTTCATCCGGAGCTTTTCTTCCTTTTCAAAGAGGGAGGCAGAGAGATGCTTGTTGGGGGGACAGGAATTGCCTGAGACCCCAATCTAGATTCACCTTCAGGGTACAGAGATGGCAGGGTGGGAGCAAGGGGCTCTGAAGCAGAACCTGAGGGGCTGTCCCATCTCCACGACCTTCCACTCATTTTCTAAGTGCTGCTGCATTTTGTTTTAATTTTCAGGATGATCAGACTCACAGCCAGGGAGAGCAGGAGGGGGTGTGCTGGGGAGGGGGGAATAGCTGAAGCCCCTTCCTGAGAAGCAGAAACCAGGCAAGACCTTGTTGGAGATGCCTAAAACCATGTTTGCTCTGGAGCCCCATCCCTTGTACTGTCTTCCCAAGTGTGGCATGCTGTGTTTTGGAAGAGGCAGGAGGTGTGCTGTGATAAAGGAGTGGGCAGGGATTAGAAGTATAGAGAGCAGCACGTGTGGGGCAGCTCTGTCCCCTCGCTCTACGGAGCCTCAGCACGGCCCTGTTTCTCCCCTGGCACTAGGATGAGGGAGGAGCAGCATCCAGAAATGTCACCCTACAACTTTTCTGGACAAGTTCCTTGTGCTCCTTCACCTCCTGCCCCTTTCAACCCCCACAGCCACACCCAGGAGAAACGATCCTTATCCATCCATGGGCCACCGGGCTGCAGTTAGCCACATGAGGGCCCTCTGCCCCCTCCAAAGCTCCTAGACAGGGATTTGTGGGGTGAGAGGGGACAGACAGACATTCTGTCTCAATGAGGCACATTCCCTCACAGAGCGGGGGACTGGTAGGATTTCTGCCCCAGTGGCCTCCACATGACACAATTGTACTAGGGCCACCCTCCCTGGCATTTCCCAAGGGGTTGGGCACAAAGTCTTGCTCCTGTGGAGCCCTGGCCCCATGCATCCCCATGTCTAGCCTCTCCCTAAATAAAAGCAGGAGAAACGGCAGGGTCAGGCACCACTGCAGCACCCCTTTGCTACCTGGGTGTGAACTGTAGCCCTGGAGGAAGGGTGACAAAGGGAAAGGAGTTGGGGGCCAGCAGTGCTCTATTTCCCATACCATTACTGATGTCTTCAGCTCTTGGCCCCACTGAGAGAAGCGGCCCCAGCCCACCCTGGCCTTCAGAGCTGGAGGCAAACCTCTGTTTATCAAGGCACAAAGCTGAGCAGCCCTGCACTGTGCTCCCTGCCTCAGCCCAGGCAGAAAAAGACCTGTGGCCTGTCAGACATAAGGCAGCCTCCCCATCTAACCTCCCTGTGGGACAAGACTATCCTTAACGCCAGACAAGGCCAGATGTGGTGCTGCCCAGCCAAAGCTGGCTGACTGTAAGGATGGGGACCCTTTTTCCTTGAGGGGTGGTCCCTGGGCTGCACAGCCCTCCTGGGGTCAAAGTGTTCTCCCTGGATCTGACAGGCCCCTGGTCTGAGGCTGCCTCCCCTCTGCTCCTGGATAACCCACCTCAGTTCTCACTGCTTCTGTCTCAGCAGCCCTTGTCCTTCTTCAGCATCTCCATCTCCCCTTTCCAGCCAATCATTCCTGCTGCTCATCTCCATGTACAGCCTTGGCTTCCAGGATGTTCAGATTCTCCTTGAATTAAAAAAAAAAAAAAAAGCATCTCCATGCTCAGGACTCTGAGCTGGGTTCCAGGCAGAGAACAGGAGACAGAACAGCAGCCAACTCCCACATGTCCTACTGTTTGATGCATATGGAAAAGCTGACAGCAATCATTTCCTGACTCCACACCTGAAGAAAGCTCAACCCAAGGCTCAGAGCTCAAGAATCGCTCCTTTCTCTGGAAAAGCCAATCCCAGCTCAGCCACTTGGCCAGCTGGATGCCAGGACAGAGGATGGTATGGGAAGATGGTGGCAAGCAATTCCCTGCCCTGAGAACAAGAAGTGCTGGTGGAACAGTGATGGTCTCCACTGCGGGTTCTCCACCTCCACTGAAACCAGGGAAATAGACCAGCACAGGAGGAGCTCCTGGTAAGCCACAGGAGAAAGTCCCAACAGTCGCAGAGAGCAAAAAGACAGAGATACCAAGGGAAAAGAGTAAAGGGATTTATTTATTACACTTCAAATTTCAAAGCACCAAGACATGGCAAAATACATTCATTTCCCTCAGGTGTCCAGCAGAGAGTCTGGGCTGACAAATGCCACTACTGGGGTCTGGGCCACCCCAGCAAGCCCTAGCCCTGCTGATGCCCAGCAGCCACAGGAACTGTGCAAAAACCCACCTGGGTCTATGCCTGCCCTAGCAGCAAACACACACCTTTGTCACTGTATGTGATGAGCCAGATCCCCCACAAGGGAGCAAGAGCCCCGGGATCCTGGTACAGAAATGCCCACCATGGTACCTCTGCCAGGAGCAACCACTGCAATACCTATAACAGACAGAGCACTCAATGTCTCTGGGAAATTCATCTCCACAATATAAAATAGTTAAGGTTTCCTGAGAAATAAAATTCACTCCCATGGAACTGGTGGGACCAGCCACATGCACATGTATACACACACACACACACCTTCCCTGATCAAAGACCAGATGACTCCATGGCTTCCACACAAATAAAAGGAAATAGCTTAGCTTTGCCTCAATTAGAATTTAACTATCTCTTTGTGTTTCTCTCTTTCTCCATGCCTCCTACAGAAAGACACACAGCCCTGCTGGGTTACATTGAGTGCCATTACATTCAAATCCTTCCTGAGCACGGCTCCCCAGGTGGTGAGCTCTGCTCCTCTCCTGCACTGAGAAGAAAGGAGCCCTTGGGCCAGACCAGGGCTCTCAGTAAATCTGGAGGATCCTCAGAACACAAGGCTGGGAGCAAGCAGGCACAGCACCTCAGGTCCCTACGTCTCTTTCAAGGCTTAGCTGTCCTCAGGGAAAGCTGGTGGCAGTCACAGCACACTGGCCCTGTGCAATGGGACCCAACAAAGGACACTCAGACAAAAAGACACAGCAGCAGCACAGGTTAACCCCTTGATACTCCTGAAGTAGCAGCTGCCAGCAGTAATGAGGAGGAAGACCTGTCACAGAACCAAGCCAGACCTCTGCTACCTTCATTCACAGCTCAGAACAGAAATTTCAGAGTGTCAGTGCTCAGGTACAGAGGAAGATGCATCCCACTTCCCTTGTTCCCAAGCACTGTCAGGGGCTGGATCACAAGGTTCTGCAGCCCAGTCTTCCAAAGTTGGGGAGAGAGGGCCAGGGTAGCTGATACGCAGTGAGTCCTTTTGGTAGCCACACTAAGACAGCACTTCCAATGTAGATCCAGCCCACAGCCTCTACAGAGGAAGCCACAAAGCTCTGCCCAGCAGTTGGGTCTCATGCTTGCAAGGGAGCCCCAGTTTGCCGGGATACGTTCCTCAGCCTGCAGGCACCACAGAGCCTTTCCACCAGGGAAATCAGATCCTTCAAAACGGCAGCACAGCAGCAAGCCCAGGGTGACAAGCAGGCATCACCAGTCCCGTTCAGAGGGCTCCCGGTAAGGTAGCCCCAGCTGAATGAAGACATCTCTCTCGGTGGGAGTGGGCAGAGTATGGCCAGAGGACACCTTGGCACCCCCAGGGCCTCGCACCACGGCCGAGCTGAGCGCGTGCTCCGACAGGCTCATGCCCTTGGTCTTGGCCAGGGCGCGCATGGAGCGGTTGAAGTGAGCCGAGCCCGTGAAGTAGAGCAGGGCACAGGCGAACTCCCGGTACGGCACCACAATGATGTCGAGCCGGCGGTGACGCTGCGCTGGCCCGGGCAGGCGGCACACGCCCAGGTACTTCTGCTGATCACCATTGTCCTCCTGACTCACCAGGTCATCTGTAAGGAAGCCTGGGGAGAGAGAACAGGCCAAGAGGAGCTGAATGGTAGACAGACACCTCCATGCTGAACTCCTCATTGCCCAGAGAGCAGCAGAGATGCTCATAACATGCTGTGGGACCCCAGGGACAACAGGCTGAGCTGCAGCAATATTCTCTCCTTAACACTACGATTGAGCCAGGTCCAGGGACACCAATTTTAAGGACTATCAAAACAAAGAAGATGTCCCATCTTTGGGAGAAGTGATCACTTATCTTTTAATGAATGCCATCTACCTCATTGCCTCCTCATCTTGGCCATTCTAAGAGCAGCTTCCCCGCCCTCTTACCACTCCTGCGGAGGCTGTTGAGCAGCTTGCTGAACACCCCACGGTGAGACTGCCCATCTGGGTGAGTGACCAACACATCCACATCTCCACAGGTAGCCTTCCCCCGACGGTAGGAGCCACAGGCAACACACACGAGGCCAGGCTTCAGGGCCAGGGCAGCTTGTCTGACCTTCGAGAAAGAGGGATGAGGAGTCAGAGACTGGCCTCTTCATGCCCTTTCCATCAAGGCAGCAAAGGATCTTCTGCCTGCTTTGAGGCCTGTCCTGCATCTCCAGAGTCTCCATACACTTGGCAGGCATGGCACACTGCCCCACAAAGGCTGGCCTGCTGTCAGAGGAGGAGTGAGCCAGAGTGGCCTCCATCCAGTCCTGCAAACACCCCGCACAATGCCACACCATACAGTGATCGACCATCAGCTCCTGGGAGCACTGGGCTGGGACAAGCAGGAAGATGAAGGGGCAAAGTACTGCACAAGTTTTCAGAGCCTTCAGTTTCTGAGACAGCAAGAGATAAGTGGTTTTTCAGCTGCCCTACAAGCACAAGGCTTACCAGCTCTGCCCACAAAGGGAATCAGTTCAACAGGTGATGGTCATAGGCTCTGTTTCAAAAACAAGGATAGGCTCATGAAGTCTCCCCAGTAGGACTCAACACAGCAGAAAATCTGTGAGTACCCCTTGGAGTTTACTCTTGCAAGGAGCTTTGCCTCTGCAGGAGAGCTGGGGTTCCTGACCCAGAAAAAGCACAATTGTCCCAGCATTTTAGACCAAAGGAATGCCAACATGCTGCTCCAGCAATCAGACATATAATCAGAACTTCTCCTATTATAGTCTTCTCCAGGCTGGACCCCAGCTTCTGTTATGTGCAGACAGTGCTAATTCTGATGGCTTCATTCATTACATGTTTAAGAAAAGCTCCCAAGTCCCTGACAGGTCTAAAGTATTCTTGGTCTGATATCACCCTGCTGGCAGCAAATAATGAGGGGCTCAGCAATTCCCAGTGATGGGGCCATCACAGAGGCTGTGGTTCAGCAAGGCAGTGTCCGTGCCCACAGCCCCTTGTCACTCTCGGGGATCATCCTTCATTAGCAAGAGATAAACCCATTAACCTTTGCCCCAAAGGTGCTCCAAGAAGCCACAAGCCTTTCTCATGCGGAGCAAGCCCTTCTCTGGTGTTTTTGCCCCCCTTCTGGCTTTAAATGAAGATTTCTAGAAAACTCCCAGCCCTACCCGAGAGCCTAAAAGCTCCTCAGATCTCACTGTGACAGGCAGCACATACAGTGACTAATCCCTCATTCTCTCTCCTGGGCCTGGATCAGAGGTGTGTGCCTGTCTATGGAGGGGAGCACAGTAATCCCATCAAGATAACAATAGACCCACTCCCAAGAGCCAGCTCCTCAGCCCAGCCTGCCTGGGAAAGGGACCACTCACCACCAAAATGGCTAATCCAGCACACAGGACTGACATCCCAGCAGGAGCCTGGCAGGAGGGTATTCTTCATGGCCAGGCCCTGTGGCCGAGTGACAGGGTCACACTGGCTGCTGCTTCCATGGTGATTGGAGAGCACAGGGGTAGCAATGACAGTGTGTCCCCCCCATGCTCCTTGCCACATTAGGGTACCCTGGCTTAGCACCCCATAGTCATGGAGTGCCACAGCATCCTAGAGCAAGCAGCACTTGTTTGCAGCCTGGATCACCTTTGCTTTCACCAAGGATATCCACCCTCTCTCTGTTCTCTAACTGACAACTAGATCACAAGGTGCTCACAGCTTCCTTTGAAGAAGCAGCACCAGGGATACCTCAGCTGAAAGCAGACATTTCAGACATGATGAGAAGCAAGAAAGCAGAGTTGAGAATCTGCATATCTCACCATGCCACATGCAGCCTTCTTCAAAGCAGTGTGTAGAACTGATCCCTGTGAAGTATCCTCCTCCTTGCCAGACACTCAGACTGAACTTTCTTATGGGGCAAGGCAGGGGCCTTGTGTGCCCATGCCCAAAAAGGGTCCCCCAAGCACTGACACCACTCAGAGGAGAGGCTGAAGAGCTCAGCTATAACACAAGGGCCATTTTAACAGCATGTACCTTCCTGTCATGTCCCAGCAGGTACTGCACTCTGAGGGCCCGGGGCCAAGCTACTCACAGTCTGCTCTATTTCTGCAGCTTCCTCTCGAGGCATGCGCTCCAGGAAATCCGTGTAGTGCTTCAGCCCCACAGCCTGCTGGCTGGTCAGAGAGGCCTTGGTGCGGATGTCATCCAGTGTCCGGAAACCCTAGCGCAGACCATGAGCCGATATTCAGACATCTACCAAGACCTTGCTCTTCACATACTTTCCACCAAGATTTGGGGAGACTGTATTTAGCTTGTCTCAAGTTCAGGCCAACTCACAGCTTCTGAGATCACATGTAGAGAACACTTTAGGCCTGGTTCCTAAAAGAAGGGATTTAGGCAATCCCACTATCCATGCACACCTCTATTCTCCACTCCTCCTCTGACAGAAGGCTACTGCTCTTAAGGTATGGTGTCCCTACACCCTGAAGGAAAACACCCACAACACCCCAATGAGGGAAAGCCGGCAGCAAGAACACAAACATGTTTTAAAGACAGTGAAGAATCCAGTCACAAACCAAACACTACAGGAAACCAGGCGTCATTAGCTCATGCTCAGAAGACAAACTGTTTTTAAAGAAGGAACCCACCCAGAGGGCTGGGCTGCTCCTGTTGGCACAATTACTTCAACCCCATTTTTATAACTTCCAGACAAGATGGATGGCTGCTCTGACAGCTACAGGCCAACAGCCAGCAACTGCATCAGGAACTTTCATGGACAAGATGCCCTGATTCAAGCCTGGCTCCTAGCAACATCACTGCCATGACTAGTGTGACATGAGCTCCAAAAAGTGATGCTAGAGCAGAGGCAGGATGTCTCCCATTCCTCCTCTCTACATTTTTGTCCTTTACCCACCCCACACAATTAAAATCTCAGCTGGGTGCTGAGACACGATGAGACCCAACCTCATAGTTACTCCCCCCAAAAAATAATATTTAAATCTTACCTGTAGATATCAGCAATAAAAACTATTTGTGAAAGTAATTCTCCTATACTCAGCAACAGTCTTCAAACCATAACCTGAGAGCCTCATGTGTAAGGCATTGAACTTACCTGCTGGTACCACATCTGAGCTGTCTTGACCCCTGCTCCCCAGATGTTGGAAAATAACTCCAGCACAGGCACACTCTCACTGATGTGATCCAGCTTGCGCAGGTGCCCACTCTCCAAGATCTCCAGGATCTTCTCTGCCATCCGCTTCCCAATTCCAGGGATTTTACAGGCTTCCTAGAAAGAAGCCAGAGCTGCTACTGGAAAAGCAAAGATCATAGACAAGCTGGGGAGCTGCTACTGACTCAGAGCCTGGTAAGTCATTTGATTAGTAAAGAGTAAGTGGCAGGACTAGTTCTACGTGATGGTCTCCCCTCTAGCCCAGGCTTACCTTGGCTGATTAATTCAAGTGGAAATGGACAAGCCTGCAGAATGGGACTGAAACATGAAAACACTGAACTGCTGGACTGCCACAGACCCCAAGACTCACATCCAGCTAGTTTTACATGTTATCACTATTGGTGGCCAGCTGCTGTTGATGAAGAGGAAGGTGAAAATGTCCCTGCAGTGTGTCTAAGGAAGGCATCTATCTTGTGAGTGTTCAGATCTGGCCCTAAAAGGCTCAGATTCCATTTTTCTGCTGTTCTGCAAACACTGTGTGTGGTCAATAAATCTCAACTTGCACTTGCTATATAACTTCCATGGAAGGTCTATCTCCCTGCTCCATCCCCCTGGGGAGGTGTTTTACCTGGTAGGAGGTGACTGGTTTGTGGTAGCTCTTGAGCGCATTGATTGCTTTGGAGTAGCCCAGAGCTCTCCACTTGTCGCCCTGGACTGAGTAAGCCTTTGCCAGCACTTCCAGCTTCTCTGTGATGCCTTGGTTGTGATTTTCCTTCTTGGTGTTGGAAGACTGGGCACAAACCCACTTGCTGGGAGGCTGGGCCACTGCGTAAGAGCTGTCACTGATCTCCTCTGATGATTTCACAGGGTAGCGGCCAGAAATCAATGCTTCCAGGTCTCCCTGAGTGACACCAGCATCTTCTCCTTCACTGTCCTCATCATAAGAGTATTTCTTCAGGGAAAGATCAGAAAGCAGCCGTGTGAGCCGTGTGACTAAGTGCACGCCTCATACGTCCCCTCGTCACAGGCTACTTCTGAGATTAGGAAGCCAGAGCACTAACCACCCTCCCTCCTGGGCACGCCTTGCTCCAACTGCCACCTCTAGAAGTGACTGGTTATATGCACATCACAGTTCCTCATACCTCAAGCTTCTCACACTGCACACATCTCACACTGCACAGGAGACTGTACTGCTGTCTACCTGTGATTCAAGCACACAGCCCCCTCTGAAAGCCAAGCCCCTAACTGAGGTAAGACACTGAGTAAGTGAGCAACTGCCGCCAGTAGCAAGGTATGACAATGCCAAATACCTGGCTGGCAGACATCCCGACTCCCTACTCCCACTGGGAAACCTTTAGCTCGTCTGGTGGCAGCATAGGCACATCTCTCACATTCAGACCCAGCAACTTCTACCCCATGATGCAGATGACAGCAGAGAGGCACTGAACTTTGTTTTCATTTTACAGGCACAAAATCTTAACAGAGTAGTAAATTAAAACACACTCATTTTCCCCATAGCTATCTGCAAGAGAAAAGGGGGGGAAGGAATGATACAAAGGACTCTACATTCCTCAGTGACAGAAGAAAGAACCAATGTATGCATTTGCTGATACCCTCAGCATTAGGATGCCTCTCTGTAGACTTAAGAAACAATGAGCCTCGGCTTCAGGTAATGAACAAAAGGGGATAAAAGACAAAATCTGCACAGGGGCTTTGTAGACTGCTTTGCTCACTGGGGTCCCCATCTCCCCTGATGTATAAACACAGGAGTCTATGACGATCCAAGAGCTTCTGTGTTGTGGAAGTAACTCTGAGCGATGCAGGGTTGTTTGGGATCAGTCCAGCAATTATATGCAGCACAGCATGTTCTGTTATGAGTTTCAGCAGAGTGTCAGCCTAAGTCAGAGCCACATCCTTACAACCTCTGGTTCTGCTGGCTGAGGAGGTTAAGAGGTCTGGAGACACATAGATGGGGTGTGTTTTGCAGTCTTGTTTTGTAACTCTGCAAACTGGCTCAGAATGAAGATTTGATAGACTTAATCAGTTTACTTTGTCTTGAAATGCAACTCCCTTAAGATGCTGTTCTCTCTAAGGGCAGCAAAGCCTCAGAGGGCTCAGAAAAGTCAGTAAGCCCCTTAAAAGCATATAAAGGAGCACATTATCCAATCATAATACAGAGAACTCTGCAGCTAGAGCTGGAAGCAATTTCCATCCTCTTGGCCAGCAGTGTCACAGGTGAAACAGCCCTTAAATCCCTGCCTGACTCTCTACACTTTGTCAGCAAAGCTGGTGGACTCTTCACAACCACATGTGCAAAACCAACTAGTAGCAATAGGCTACTTGAGAGGGAGGCAGGCAGCTTGGGGTGACAGCTCCGGGTTCACAGAGAGTAACTGGCACTGCTTACAGAGGCTGCCTTGCAGAGAACTACTGCATCTGGATGCCAGTCAAAAAGTGGTTGCTAGTCTGACTGGTAACAGGATTTTCTCACAGGAGTTTACATCCAAAGGCAGAACTCCCAGATCAGTCTCTGTTCAGTATGAAACACTGGCACACCCATCATCTCCTGGAGAAAAAAACATCCACCCAAGCTAGAAAAGACTCTTGCTTAAAAGCTACCTCTAAACTAAGTTTCAGATTTATTGTTGTAGGTGGGTCTCAAGTGGTTGGTATTGTCTTTAAAGCATATCCCACTCTTCCCCAAGTCACTTAAGCTTGGGACAAGGGATTTTACTGAAATGTCTACAAATGTGGCTTTTGTGCCTTCAGTGAGTTGCCAGATAGAGCGTAATTGCAGGGTTTGGGCAACAGAATTTTGGACTCTGTTGCAAAATAGATGCCACCAATACAAGGCATCTGCTACAGATAGATTTGAATAACATCAATGAAGAATTCAGCAAACTTGAGCAAAAATAGAGAAAGGAAGGAAAGCTAACAGCAGGCCAGAGAAGCTGACTCACAGCAGAAGCCACTAACAACACAACACAGATATTTTAAGAACACCTCCATGATCCTTCTGCTAGCAACCTGATCCACTGAACAAACACATGTCGGAACAGGGTGTTTGCCAAGGAGCGAGAACTGATCCACATGGCTCAGGCAGGAACATGGGATGAAATATCAGAGACAGCTTCCTGAAAAGGGAATATTCTCAGACAGGGAATATTCCTCAAAAGGACATAAGTGAATATCACCATAGTGAGCCTTAGCCTGATCAGAGCACCAGGACTGCTTCAGCTGGAAATATTCTGATGGAAATAGCAATTTAGGGGTGTTGTTTCTATTCTTAACACCTAAAAAAAAACGACAAAGAAAAGCAGTAACCATAGCCCGAGTCTGGCTCACTGAAACATCCAAACACCTTCCCTTTGCTGAGAAAATCTCACATTGTATCCCTGCAGGGATACTCTTAGCCAGGAAAAGCAGCATGCAGGATCTGTTCACAAGGAAATGGATCTGTGCAGGAAAGCCTCACTTCAGCCAGTTGCTGCTGTCCAAGGGTGCCCAAGCCTCGCTGTGAGGAATCCTCCCCCTGTGATTCAGTATTCAGTTTCACTGCTCCCTCCTCTGCTGCGGGCTGGATTTTTTCTCTGTCCAGGATCTGTTGCTGCTCTTTCTGGAATTCTTCCTCTTCCAGGTACCTGCCATGGATCAGATATCTCAGTACATGAGAAGGAGGACTTCTCAGCCCCCAGATGTTTGACCAAGAAATCCTTCTGCATGTTTCGGGATGGACCAAACAACCCATAGGAATTGTACTCTCTCAGATTACAGATCAATTACTCTGGTTTTAGCTCAAGTCCCCAGTTAACCTTGTTGACCTGCAACTTCCACTTCTACCTACCTCACTCTTAGACTCTCTTTCCAAAAGTTTGCCAAAACATTTTGATCCTAACCTGTGCCTGCTGCTCCATTCTTAATTTCTTCTTCTGCCTAGTTGTGATTCTCTCCCTACCTTTCATTTGCAGTAGGTAAAAAACAGCATTTAATCCTCAGAATTTTTAAGAGACATCTTGTTATCACTGATGAATCAGGAAGAGGTGCCTTTAGCTCCTGTAACAAGTGACAGTCTGGTAATACTTCTGGGCCCTATTACATGTTTTGCTACCACACAGAGTCATGCTCACAGGAGCTCAAAGGAGTTGCAGTTCAAGATTTTGAGCAGAAGTCAAATTTTAGCGCTGTTCAGTTTAGGACAGAGGAAATGCAGGGAGGAATAGCACTGTGGCATTTGCATACCTGTGAGGGATAAAGACACCATAGCCAGCAGTACTCAGCAGCTTCTGGTCTCTAATGCAAGCACTAAGCCAGGATGCCTTCACCAGTTGCAGCCCTGGGCGCAGCTTGGTTAACCTGAGGAGCCGAAAGGCGCGGTCACAGTCCATGTCCTCAGCCACAATGACGTGTGTCACCTCCGAGGAGAGCTGGCTGTGTACGACACCTCCGTTCTGGACAATCTGCCTGTGGAAGATCTCGGCCCTGGCCTGGCCAATGCCGGCTCGCAACACATAGGCGATGACTGGTTTCAGCCACTCTGCTGAGGAAAGCACAAGGGCAGGGACACAGTGACAAGAGAAAGTGCCCCAACCCAGCAGGGCTACATCTCTCACACGGCACTTGAAGGCACTAGCCCTGGCAGCAGTCTTTGGGGGGCTCTAGCTGGACACACCAAACCAAGCTGGCTGTGACCTCTACAGAAACCACACTGAGGGACACAAAAATCCTTTGGGGAACAGCACTTGCAGTTAACATGCTGGGTATAAGTATTATATCCCACATCACAGGAACACAGGACTTACCCTCAGGTATCTCTGTTCCTTCCTCTTTCGGGATCTTTGGAGGGATGTTTTTCCCTGAGTTATCCCTCACATTCTTCCTCTTGGGAAAAGCTTTGACAATCCCTCGTGGCTCCATAGGCCTGGTGGGAAGATTAGCAGCAACTGCTAAATACAAATAAGAAAGAGCAAGGTTGCTTAGATCTTACCTAATCACAACTCAAGATTCACTCGTGTTGCTCATTGTCTTTGCTGTTCTGAAGATTTTTGTTGTTGCCTTCCAAAAACACTCAGCCGGAGGGAGGCAATCAGAATCAAGAATTGCAGCCCACAAGGTCAGAAAAACCAAAGTCAGAAAGTCATTTAAGTCAACCCTGCCTGAATGACTTAGAAACCTCTACAGCTGAGTTCTTACAATGGAAAGCATTCAACTACTTTAACATTTTAGAGCTCCTATCTGCTCAGCCTAAAGAAGCAACTGTATTTCCCAGGTATTTCTTAAGCACATTCCCAAGAGGGAAACACTTCTCCTGCCAGGGCTGAAATCTAGTCACCTATGAGATAAAACACTGATTGACACCAAGTGTTTCACACAGCCACAAGAGGAAAGCTCCCAACTTGGCTTTATTTGGAAATAGCAAATTATTAAAGATTAACTAGTCAAGTTCAATATGGGTACAGCTGTAGCTTTACCATAACAAGCCTTCCAAATGCAAACTTTGGAGCTTAAACTATCAGGATACAGGGAAGTTCATTCAGTCTTCCATAGCCCAAACAAGCCCTGAGCCACAGTATATCCCAACAGCCCCTTCCATGTGGCTACAGTACTGAGTAAACACCAGCCTGGTTTCCTCTCTGTGCAGCACTGTTTCTCTTAAGAGTTCTCACACACAGTCCAGCACAAACCTATCCTATGAAACCTGGAAAAGCTGAAAATGGTTCCATCTGGCCATGGCTTCCTGCTATGGTCACCTTCTCATCTGAGCACTAAACATAATCCTCTGAAGACCAACCCAGAACTCGACTCTAGTCCTTGATTCTTCGAGGAAGAGTTCAGCTCCATGGGAACAGAAACGCTGCTACATTTCTAAAACTCACCTTGGCTGAAACGTTTGTTTTCAGGCCGGTCTGACCAAAAAAAAACCCTCTGGAAATAGTAATCCTTTCTATTAGATAAAGAAAAAACCCACACCAAAAGCCCGCCAGGGCTCGGAAGTGTGTTTCTGCAGGCTGTATTTTAACTCCTGTAAACCACAACGCACGCGCCGGGCACCAAACCTGCCTTGCCAACCTCCTCAGGCCGTGAAGGTTTTAAGGCCACCAACCCGGGGCTGGCAGCATCCACAACCTCGGGGGCAAGAACGACCCCCCAAACCTCGCGGCTATGCTCGGGGGAGCCGGGAGCCGAGGAAGGCGCAGCCGGAGAGGGGAAGGGCCCCGAACGCGAGCGCGGCCCGGGCCGGGGCCGCACAGGGCCGCGCTCAGCTCGGCCGGGCCGGAAGCGCTTCCGGGCGGCGGGCGGAAGTTTCCGCGTTGCCGCGGCGACGGCGCGGCCGCCATGGCGGTGCCGAGCTGGCTGGAGCGGCTGCGGGCGGCCGGCAAGACGGCGCTGGTGCAGGACGGTAACCGCGGGGCGAGGGTCGGGACAGCCCCCGCCTGCCCCCGCCGCGGAGGGTGGGATGGTCCTGCAGCGAGCGGGCGCGGAGGGGAGCGCTCCTGGGCACAGCCCCGCAGCCCGGGCAGGGCCCCAGGGAAGGACACAAGGCCGTCAACGCGGGCTGTGGGACGGGGTCCCTGACAATGGGATAGGGCTCCGGACAGTGGGACAGAGGTAGGTACACTCTCAGGGGTAGGTGTAACCCGTTTCCTCTCACCACCTGCCTTGCCTCTAGGGAAGCGGAAGATCCACTACTTGTTCGAGGATGGGAAGGAGATGGCCGAAGAGTACGACATTAAGACTGGCCAGTTAATAAGTAAGTGGTGCTGGCCCCCAGCAGATGTGGGTCGGGGCAGAACTGCAGGGCAGTGGGTCTGTACCCTCAGGGCTGGGGTGTTGAGAGGGACCACCTGGTCAGGAACAAATCATCCCTGCCTATTGTGGGAGACAGGCATGGCTGTAGCGGAATTTTGTAGGGACAGAAGTAGGGTTCAGCTTGCAGCCAGGGTTCTCTGACTTTCATGGCATAGCAAACCTTGCTTTAGCCCAGGATCTCCCCCAAACATCCCATCTGTCACAACAGACTTGGATGGACTATGGGATTGCCATCATAGTTGCCAGGCACAGAGTCTGTACCACATGAAGGGCTGAAATATGCTTTTTGGTGGTTTCTGCTACCACAAACAAGGTGTTGTTTATGGCTCTTGTCCAAAACCACATCAGCTGCAGCACAGCACCTGTCACAACCTCACCGTGGCTTCAGCACCAAGTCACAAAAAAGAGAGGCATTCAACACAGAATTTCTGACCTAGGAATAGACCAACTACCAGATCAACTCACACCAAAGTCGAAATTACTGGAATTAAGATACATACATTCATCGTATGTCATACGTACATATCATCTCAGTGTGCTGGGCAGCTTTGGCAGTCAGTTGCTGGAGTTCTTACAGATTAGAAGAATGAAAACCCTTCTTCTCTCTTTCCCAGGTAGAAAATGGCGAGAGAAGAACACGCTCGGAGGCACCGGCAAGTGGCAGGTGGAAGTGGGAGAGCCAACTTCGCCTCTCCTGGGAGCACTGGAGTCAGAGCTTATAACAGAGAGCAGCTCAAATGTATGTAAGGGTCTGCAGGTACCACTGCACCTAGAACTACCTTGTCTTGTGCTTGCAGCAGTAGTTGGTAGAGTGCAGATCACCAGAGACAGCCTTAATGCACCCAGCACTCTGCTACAAATCACCCCAAAACTGCAGGGCTGAGTAGAAAGAAGGCACAGCTTAGGTTCTTTAGGAGTCTTCAAGAGATTTGTAGTTTCCTTAAGTAAAGAAACTGTACTGCTGTGTTGGCCAACTACTATCCTGTCTTGAAAGAGCAGGGTGACAGGAAGGCCAGTGCCAGAACAAGTCAGGGGATAGAAAACAGAGGTTATAGCAATGAAAGGCACAGGCAGTGCATAGCAGGCTGCTCCCTAATAGCTTGTTTCATCTTCACACCCCTCTAGGTGAGGGGTGCAGCTGTTTTAGTCTCTCACCATAATTTCTACAGACCTGAAACACAAGCACAGCTCTGCACTGCAAAATGGGGCAGAGCTAGGGCTGAATCCAGCAGGTTCCTAGAGTAGGCAGAGCTCAGTATTTGCTTGCCTGGGAGGAAGAGGCCCCTGCAAGGGGGGCCTGCAAGGCTTCCTCACTGAAGACTTGCAGCCTCTTGCAAGCAGTGCCCTGGGCAAAGGCAGAGCAGCCCTAGCTGTAGGAAAGTGGCGCTCAGGCACCTTCTTGAGTTACTCCCTAATGCTCCAGGGTGAAAGAACAGCTACTCCCATGTGGAGTCTCACAAGGTAGTACAGGAAGGAGACAGGGAGGAGAGGAGGGACCTTGCTAAAGGTACTTGTTTGCTGTAGCCTATCTTCATGAGGAAGGACACCCTGAGCAGCTTCCAGTGGCGGATCCGTAACCTTCCCTACCCCAAAGAGGTCTACAGTGTCTCTGTGGAAGAGGAGCAGCGCTGCTGTGTCATCCGGACCACCAACAAGAAGTCAGTAAGGACAGCACTGCCAGTGCTGACAGTCCCTTGGGGTGGGCTGGCACAGAGGGCAGGCTAGTGATTGCACAGGGGGCTGTACCCTCTTCTGTCCCTAGTGTGCAGTGGCTGAGGCTCCTCACCTTGCAGCACGTTTCCTGCTGCCTGACTTCCACTCCCAACTGCCTCAGACACGTTTACAAGTAGGGCCCCTCAAGCTTTGCACTGACCATTGCAAACTCATCTTGGCTCCAGTAGGGTGGTGCTTGTGCTGTTCTTGCCCTGTCAGATGTCATTTTCTTAGAAAAATAAAATAAGAGCCTTGCAGACCTCTTGAAGCTAGAACATTCCATTTTCTCCCTCTGATTTAGTCACTGCATCTCAGAATGCTGCAGGATTCAACATGGACAACAAAGTCATGGGCACCCAGACAGATCTCCCTGCATAAACATGTCCTATAGTCACAATGCTAGTGATGTGATCTAGAGGTAGCAAGCAAAAAAGACAGACTGAATCTGGGAAGGAAGTACCACAGTGTTCTGCCAAGAGAGATTTGAGATTGGAGGAAGAAAATGGAAAATGCTTTTAAAGCTACATTTTGTAGTGTGTCAATACATGGCATCTCACATGGGATGAAACACACACTGTGTCCCAAAGCATCTGGAGACTCAGATAAGCCAAGATGAGCTGTAGTATTGGGAAGTGAGTGTACGGAAGGAGCCTTGGGAGCACAAGGGAAGGTGGTGGAAGGGGCTGTAGGTGGTGCTGTCGGCACAGAACTGCGGCCCCTCCGCTGCTGAGGGCTTCGCAACGCGGCACCCGCGAGTCTCCCGGCAAAGGGCTGCTGGAGCTCAGCACATCAGCATACCTAGGGGCTCAAAACCAGAAGGCTGGGAAGAGAGAAGTTAACCCCTAGAAACAGCAAGCAATTACAGCTCTAATACAGAATTATGTTGGCCTAAATGCACACAGAGGGATTCACAGAACAGTGGTGCTTTCGTAGGGACACCTATGTAGCAAAAGATGAATGAGATTCCCATCAGCCACACATGGATATGCATGGAGCTAGGACAGGAATGGAGTACTTAATCCTAAATCCAACCATGTACTGTTACAGACAGGCTTATCTACTCCCAGTCCTACTGATAGGAGTGTGTATGTGGGAAGTTCCTTGCCCGTGTATGTGGGAATTTCCTGCATAGGCGCTGTAAGGTTATAATGTAGCACTGTGGCTTTACCTATGCCCTCCCTGACTTCAGGCTTTCTTCTACAGCTCTCAGGACTCTTCCATAAGCAGCTGACACTTGTTCTCTCACAGACTAGTGTCAGAGGACCCAACAGCAACTCATGGTCTGACAGTTAAGGACTTTTAGAATTAAAGCTGAAAGCCACCTCACTGAGGACAAGAATGACGTTGCTGTCAGTAGGGAACAGGGACAGACACCAGCACCAGCATACTTAGTACAGGCTCCAGGATATCTTAGATCATTTCTCCTGGGTCTCGGCCAGGGCAAGGCATCACTCAGCAACTAATTCCAAGATAGCAACAACAGTGTGGAATCCACAGAGAGAGTGCACATCACTACGGGAGAGAAAGGAAGCCTCGGAGCCTCTCCAACCCTTGGAAGTCAGCCACACTGCTTCTGAGCAACAGAGCTGTGCTGACCGCCAGCCAGAGGGACAAGTAACAGAATGGGCTGCCAAGTCACTGAGTAGCTCAGCTCTAAATTCTTAGCATACCAGTAGCAGTTTTCCCTACAGGCTGACAAAAAGTGGGTTTCCAGTAGGAAAATAATATAGGTGATTTCACATACATACTGTGGATCTCGGGCCAGGACTCCGGCTCAGAGTGTAATACTGCCCTTGGCCATGGGGTGAGAGGAGAGGGCAGAGAATCAGCCTGCATCGGCTGGGATAACTACCCATCAACTATCTCCCCAGCCCAGACAGGAGCTCTTCATTTCCACCAGTCACTCAGTTCCCTCTGGCCACGGCAAAGGCTGCTCTAGTGGGATTTGCTTAAAACCTCTTGCTGTAAAATAAATCCATTAAACTGAACTCTAAAAACAAACCTAGAAAGCCACCTCCCCAAACGCCAAACCTGATTCAATTATTATACTGAGAGGCAGTGGTAATGTTAGGAGGAGGAGGGGTTGGCAAGGCAGATCTGGTTTCCTTTGATCTTGTCACAGATTTTAGTTTGAGGCCAGCCAAAGCCATTCTTCTCCCCTTCTCCTTAGTCCTGGGGCAGCAGAATGCTGCTGTTTCATTGATGACTCCCAAGGCCCTTTGAAACAGTGGTTTTTTTCTGTGTACTGCTTTTTTTTTGTCTAATCGGTAAGAAGTTAACACTTCCTTAACATGTCTTTGTGTTCATCTAATCTCTGCTGTTTAACCTTTGACATCTCCCTTATTATCCATGTCTGCCACCTTTTCCAAATACCGACAGCAGTGACAACACAGAACGGTTTGAGCCCTGCGGTAACAAGCCGTGTACATTCCTCCCACTGCACCGGGAAAGCCATTTGCCCTTTGTAGCTGTTTTCACCGTGACTTGGAAAATAAACTGCAATTTGGGCAGAGGTAGCTAGAGAGGCCAAGCCTCACACACAGCCAGCTGAATTGAGAACCACCTCATTGTAGTAGCCACTGCCTATTCCCACTCTGCTCCTCAGTACCAGCTACAGGTACCTCAGTACCAGCTACAGGCCAACTCCTCGGAGAGAATTGCCCACAGGAGTGCTGGAAGAGACTAAGAATCCAGCCATGCCTCTGTGTGGGCATAGGACCACAAGACAGTGTATTTGGTGCAGAGAGAAGCATTAGATGCAGGGCAAACCATGCCAAGCACACAAGATCTCATGCAAACACAGACATAAGTCTACAGGGTTCTGGCTCCAAAGTCTTAGGAAATCTCTTAGCTGGCAAAAACCTCTCTGTCCTCTGCTTGGATGTGAGAGGCTATTGGAAGACTGGGATAGAAACCAGGGAAGGAGCAACTAGGAGAGTTGCAAGTGCAGAGGAGCACCACAGCCACCATGTGAGCTGCATGGAGATGCTGCCAAGCAGAGGCTCAGGTGATTGTGGGCAGTTACACCTGGAGATCTGTGCCCGGGGTATGCATGAGCACCACTGTGCCACCAAAGCAAGAAGTTAAAAAGAGGGGTTTAGGAAGGATTGCAATGCAAAATGGTGCATCACAGAGGAAAGTAAGTCATATGGCACAAGAGCTTTGACAGCTATTTTGACAAAAGCTAAAGGAAGCTGCTACTTAGAGGGAGTGAAAGGTCATGAGCAGGGAAAAAGACAAGGAACACCATGGTAGGGATGAGTAGTCTATCTTTAACTGTAGCTGGCACTACATACACAGGCAAGCTGGAGGGACCAAGCCTGCTGTCATACACCAAAGCTCTTCAGGATTTTGCCAGCTCTGGTTTCCAGTTTGGAGGTTTGTTTCTAGTGCTCCTGCTAACCTGGGGGCACCGGCAGGCACACAACAGGGCACAAGGGCCTCCTGCCAGCCCTGAGGTCTGTTGTCCTCATCTACACTTTGTAGACCAGCAGTCTGTGTCTCAGCACTCCTAGTGGCAGAACAGAAACCCCACCTTCCTTATTTCTGTCCCCTCTCTCATTTGTAGGTACTATAAAAAGTTCTCTATTCCTGATCTGGACCGATACCACCTCCCCTTGGATGCAGCTGCCCTGAGCTTCACCCATGCCAACAATACCCTGATCATCACGGTGAGGTTTTAACCATGCAGAATAGCACTCTACCCTTCTCTTTATGTCCACAAAGAAGCTAAAGTTCTTACACGTGGGGAAATGAGGCAGAGCTGAGGGTCACCCATGCAGCCCCTTCTCTGTCACACAGTCAGTGGGAGTTTCAGATTACACTGGGCATGCTGATGCTAGCCAAGAGATCTCAGGCAGCAGGAGGGGCCCTGCTTGCTGCTCAAGGTGACATGCAGGTGGAAGAGAGTCTGTCATGCCCTATTTTCCATGTATTCCCTCCCTCAGACCTGAGCAAGCCTCCACTCTCAGTGACACTAAGTTTCTCATCTTAGAGCATAAGAGCCCAAGGACCCGCTGCAGTTCGAGGTCTCGGAGTCTTAAAAAAGAATAATAAAAAAATAATCACCTGCTGCTTTGTGTCAGAGAGGGAACACTTACACACACATGGTGGAATCAAGAGACTAGCAACATGGACACACACTTCTTGTTGCAAGGAACAGACAGATGCTTTTGAGCAACAGGTGTTTGCCTTATTCAGTGCAGAAGTCAGCTACACAGAGGGCACACCGTCTGTGAGAAACCTGGCGGCAGACCTGGGCTGCACGTGCAAAGGAAATGGGCCAAGAGGAGCACCTTGAGTCCTCCTGAGCTACTGTTTGCTACTGGCCAAACCTTGCAAAAAGCACCTGCATCCACCACTAAGCTGCAGCTGGGGATGAGGGGGAAGACAGAGGAACTGCAATTCTTACTTCTCTCTGCATTAAAAAAAAAAAAAAGCAGCATATTTTATATATAAAAAAACACTTGTGAGCATACAGTCAGTGAGCACAGCAAGGATCTGCTTGCCAGGATATTCCAGAGGGGTTGGTGGGGGCCAGGATTCCACACCTAACTGGAAAGTTTTGCTTGCACTGTAAAAGACACTCCAGAACTTGGCAAATGTTTTTAGCTTGATGGCACCACCTCTCTAAATGGGCTTCAGAGGCAGCTGGTAATGGCAAGGCCTCCCTTGACAGGAGGGCCCTTGCTGGGCCAGCAGCAACAGGCCCCAGTTGGTCTGCTTGGAGCAGAGGCTGAACAGGAGTTCAGGAGTGCTAAGGGCATTTCTCTTTGTCCTACAGTACCAGAAGCCGAAGGAGATCCTGGCTGCAGAAGAGCAGCTGCAGAAGGAGCTGAAGAAGATAAAGGCAGCTAACAGTGGGGATGGAGACTGTAAGACCCAGTAGGCAGTGGCTGCTAAGAGGCTGAAGTTAGGGGCAGCTCTCTGGCACAACTTCATGGTGTTTCTTTTGCCTTATCTAATAAAAATGAGTTCTGTTGTTAATAAGAGCCATTTGGAGGAATCTCTGTAAGCCCAGGAAGATGGCAGGGCAGTTCACCTGTCTGCTGCCTGGCCTGCTGATTAATGCAGACATTTCATAAAACCATAGAATGGTTTGTGTTGGAAAGGACCTTAAGGATCATCTAGTTCTAACCTCCCTGCCATGGGCAGGGACACCTTCCACTAGACCAGACTGCTCAAAGCCTCATCCAACCTGGCCTGGAATATTTCCAGGGATGGAATGATCCTTCTATGAATTGTGGGAAGCTGTAGTATGCAAAGGAAGCACACCACACCCACAACCAGCAGCCCTGTCCCTATGACACCTTGGGAATTTCCCATTTGCCACCATTACTGAAGGCAGTAATGTTTGGAAAACAAGAACTCCCTCCTCAAACCCGTTACTTGCCTGGGATGTGCTTGGAAGCAGCTCCCTCCTGTGCAGTTATGCAGCTCCTCCATGCAGTCAGGAGGATGCTCTGGTGACTTTGGTATCTCTGCAAACAGCATCAATGTTTAGACCTCAGTGGGCACAGCCTGTGAAACAGGGTAAAGAGGAAGACACGCAGCTGCTTCCTTAGTGCCAGCCATCCACAATGTGACAGGGCTGTGCAGAGTGCAGGAACCAATGTGCAGCTGCCTCCATTTGCATGGCACGGAGGGGAAGCTGCCCACCCTTCTGTGAACCCATTGCAAACCTCACTGCACAGGGACAACCCCAACAGTGCTGCTTTACCAGCTCCTCTCCAACAGCCATCCCCTTGCTTAGATGTCTGAATGTTGTTCTGTCACAGTTCAAACTTGAACAGTTACTACCAAGCAAACCCTACCTTCAAGTGAGCTGCTCATGGGCTTCTAGAACAGCTCCCCTGATGAGGCTGCTTTCAAACCATGACAATTCCTTAGAGTCTGGGGCTCCAGCAAACATATTCCTCCAATTCTCGTGCATCACAAGGGAAGAACATCCTCTTGACAGTGGAAATGAAGGTACTAAGTTCTAACAAAGCACCATGCTGAGTGGCTCACTCTGGGAGTGCTTTCAGTTTGTGATAAAAATCTCTCCTTTACCTATCCAGGATACCTAAACTCAACTAAGTAGGGTTCCCACACTTCCTTCCCCAAGGAGGGCCAGACCCCAGGCACCACTGTATTTACTCACAGCACATTATCCACATTCAATCAGACAGCACAGAGCACACTGAAAACTATGGTTGTTAAGAGACCCATGTCAGGTTCAGAAGGATGACACAAAAAGGAGCAGAGCCCACTTGGATGTGCCTAAAGGATCCCAGTAAATCACATCCAGGTGTTCATACTAGTCTGGTTTGCTGCTTCATTATGCAGGTACCAAATGAGTCACAGATCCTACTTTTTGAATTCTTGTTTGAAAAAGTGACAGAAGATCTAAGCTCCCAGAAACCGTTTTCAATGCAGCAGTGTCACGGTTTCTAGCCAGGGAGAGAGATCTATTAGACATGGAGACAGCACCTGAAAATAGGTCCAACCTCCCCCACCCACCCAGGCCCCTGCAATCAGCAGGCAACATCACAGTCCCTTCAGAACTTGAAACAAAACATACTATCTCTTTTGTTTCCTTTCAGTTTTATTTAGCAAAACATGACCATTTCAGCCCTGCCAAGTGCAACCTGACGGCCAGCTTGGGGGAGGCACACTGAAAGCAGGGTTGGCTCTGCATTTTAGCTCAGTTGTTGCTCTTGGCTGTGAAGGACAACACAAGCAGCTGTCAGAACGGCAAGTTAAGGAGAAAGGTGGGCCTCGCTCCAGGCACCTTTCCCTTCCACCAAATCAGTTCACCCCACACACAGCCTAGTCCTGCTTCACATGCTTAGAGCTGGGCTGATCTCAAACCGACCAGCACACAGCTGATGGGGCATCCTGGCTCAACCTGCCCCTCAAATGATGTATCCACAGGAAAAATAAAAGTAATGAAAAAGAAAAACAAAAAAAAAGAACACAGTTAATAAAACAATTCCTGACTTGCACAAAATAAAAAGGGTAAAGGACAATTGGCCTATTATTTTCACTAATAGGCAGGTAAGGTTGAGAAAGTTTGGCCCTTTATGCACTCTTCATTGTAGCTTTCTGGCAGGCAAAAAAGTCCCTTCAGAAGCCTTGTGGGCCTTTCTCACCTCTCCTGCCCTGCAATTCCCTGAGCCAAGTGTCAGCTCTGCTGAGTTGGGGTCACCAGAAGCAGCTGTGGTGCCCTTCATGTGGCCGTGAAGTCCAGGACGTGCAGGGCTGATGCTAGGGCAGCGTACAGATGGGTGGTACTGAAACGAAGGCAGTACACTGGGCTGCTGGTGGGTGAAGACAGGTGAAAGCTCTGAAAAAAAAATAGGAGAATCAACCTTTCAGAGATGAGGTCAGCCCAAAGACACCAGCTGGTATTACAGATCCAAAGGCCAAGATGTCTGAGCAAACTAGGTTTTCCCTGCATATAGGTTAGGTTTGCCATGGTGGACTAGCCCCAAAGACAGCCCAGCAGCCCCTCTTTCCTTTTACCACGAGGCATGTGCACTGGGCTGCCAGGGAACAGCTGAGAAGCTCTGCTGCTGCCCAGTCTCCCACCGGTGCTCACCTGCAGGCACCGAGTCTGCCGTTTATCCCAGAGGCGCACCACACCGTAGTAGGAAGAGCCACTGGCAATCATATGGTTCTTATCACTCCTTATGCAGTACAGGGCACTGTCATGGGGCTCTTCCCACTCCTGGACGCACTTCCTGCAAGGCCAACACAAACCAGAGCAGGGCTGAGCCTCTACTCCTCCATCCACTGTGCCTGAAGGAGCTAATTCAGTGAGAGCTGAGTTCCCAGACACTGCACAAGGACAGTCCAGGAGCCTTATGTAGGCACCAGATGCCAGCAAGGAGGCTCACCTGGTGCTGGTCCGTATGTCCCAGTAGCGGATGTAGGTGTCATACCCACAAGAAAGAAGAAGGGAGGGTGTTTCATAGAACACATCCAGGACTCCAGCTCCACGGTGGAAGTCGGTCCCTAAACAGGTCAACAGCTGACCACTGCAAAGAAACACATGTAGGGGAAGAGTCATTCAGAGCAAAAAGCCCTTCCAGTTCAGCCGGCCAGAGCAGAGATGGTGTCACAGAAGTCTTCCAGATCTCATTTCTGTGATATAACAGAATACAAAAGCCTACACAGTTCTCCTCTCCCACCTCCAGCTTCTGCTACTGGTTGGGCCATTAACCATGAAGGGTGTCAAGAAGGGTGACCAGCAGAGTCCCAGCTGAAAGAGGAAGAGCCAAGGTACAGGCACAGCTGACCCCCAGCAGAATGGCATCCTTTTCCCTGGGAGAAGTGACCAGTATTCTGAATTATATGGCTCCACTTCCATAGGAGACAACTCTCAGCTTAGTCATACTCCAAATAATCTGCAAGGGCCATTTACCTGTTCAATTACATCCTGTACTCTGTCCTTCAAAATACTGTCCACTGGGGTATTTCCCTAGATCTTTGACACACAGCACAGATCCACAGGCAAATCAGACTCTCCCAACCCAGTCTACCATGGCTGCTCTTCTCAACCACCCTCCAGTTATACCACATTCTACCAACACCGTATCTGGGGCTGAACATGATAGATCAAAAGCAACCACCTCAATGATGCTTTGGAATGACCTTCCAAATGCTAGATTTTTCTCTTTTTTTGACCCTTTCCTCCTTTCTAATTCCTTGCTTGCAGTGAAAGAGCAAAAGCAAGATCTCCATGAAGCTCCATGCTGGGTGCTTTGTGGTGGTATCACACTGCTGCTTGTTCATGTGCAGAACCAGCAGCTCACCAGGTGGATGGTGCCTGGTGAGGTCCCGCCTTCCCAGACTTCAAGAAGAAGCTTGACCCCCTTCCCTGGGTCACACGGAATTGCATCAGGTACATCGCACAGCCTGTCCCAGTATCACTCCATCTGCTGCAGCAGCCAGTGATATTCAGACGTAACAGACTCCTTGGAATGGAGTGGACAATCTGCCCAACTACTTGAAGTGGCCACTTACTGTGAACCCTCCTTTTTTTCCTTCTCCTCACACCCTCTACATCAAAAATGCTGGACACAATTAAACTTGAAGCACCTGCTTTTCAAACTCTGCTGCATGGCCACCCCTCTCCAACAGCCTCCTGGTTCTCAGGACAATGAAGCAGTCCTGAAAGCCAACGGCATGGATCCCGCAGTGGGGTCACTCTCAGCATCTCCCTCCACTATTTTGTTACATTCTGCTCCTTGATCCAGCATCACACAGTTCTGAGGCACATTGCCAAATGCCTTAATTCTGTCTGTAATCTGGGCTAAAGCCCTCGTCAGGGGATAAAGACCACACAAAAGGAGAAATAGAGTCCTGGGAGATGTTAAAACAAGTAAACACCTTTGTGTCAGGAGAGAGAAATTGCTGATAAAGCAGATTAGTGCCTCGAGCCCTGGTGTCCCCAGATCAGAAGGCGAGCCCTGGCCGATCTTTGCAGCCAGCACGCTTCTATGATCACAGAGCTGGCGGCATGCTGGGGCCAGCCTGTTTCCCCACAGTCACTCTCCAAAGAGCAGATTATGTAGAATAACAATTTCTTTGTGGCTGTGTAATTCCCTCCGTGACCGTGGCTGTGGGCAGCTACATTGGACCTTGATGCCAGGGCCCTAGCAACCATTTAAAGAGGCCAACCAGCCCTAGCAATGGCCCCCCCATGCAAACCTCTCGGACAAGCTTTAACATCAAGTGCATGAATTAATCCCCCCCAACACGAATCCAGGGGTGCTGGCTTATTGGACTTTGTGTTTCTCCAGGCAAGGGATCGAGGGGATTCCAGGCTTCAGCCCTTTACAACCTTCTCACAACACATTAACCCTTGGAAGGTTACTTGTAAACCAACCCAGAAGCAATTCTGCACCTGTCTGTGGGTTGAGAGGTTGAAGCACTCATGGTTTGAGCACTGTAACAGCAGCGGGGTTTGGTTAGCACAGATGGGTCATCAGATCCACCGTGGAGTGAGACATGGATGGACCTGAGTGCTCTGGCACTCCCCTGCCCTTCCAAGCACACAGATCCCCTCCATCTGCCATTCCGCAAAGCCTGCAGGACAAATGGACATGCACACAGCCCTTATCAAGGCTTCTGCAAAATGTTCTTCATCCTACAAGATGTATATGTGGCCCAGAGTTGTAAGACATACAACAGAGGTATGAGAAGGAGTCAGCTGCTCTCTCAGACAAGAATCCTTGGACTACCTGTGACATGCATAAGGGGCCAGGCTGCCCAACTGAGAGAGCCTTTTGCCAGTTGCTCAGGCAGAAGCAAGGAGCTACTCCCAAGAGGTGAGCTAGCCCAGTGAGCCCTTGGCAGCACCAGCAGCTTGGACCCTGAGCACCACCCAGGTGCTTCACTCACAGTGTTTCTCCATGCCTTCACACCTCACTGCAGTGGTACCCAAGCACTTCAACAGAGTCACACCAGTTTTCCTCCCTCCACTTACCTTTCCATCCCAGGCAACAAAAAATGAAAGAAAAGGCAACAAAAAAAAGGAGGAGAAAAGAAAAGGATTGGCTTTTCTCTGTAGGCATAAAATGACCACAGATACTTGCAAGTTACTGCAGCAAAGTAAACCTTGCTTTGCTGGTTTGTTAATCAGTTTGGTTCTCCTGGCCCAGGAACAGGTCAGCCAAAGCAGCTCTCAGGTGGGAGTTGCAGCCCCTGGAAACAGGAGCAGCTCTCTGGCAATTTACAGAGGCAATGTGATAGCTGCTACAGTGAAGCACTTAACCATCTGACACCAGGGGAAAATTTACTGTGCTCTACACTGGGCACACAAACAAAACACCCATGTGTTCTGGCATGGGCACACTTAAGGTGGGAAAGATGCAGAACACGATTAGCATTTTCCCTTTATTCAGCAGATTAAGGTGTCTCTGGACAGCTATCGTCCTGCCAGACTAGCTCTATGTGCCTGCAGCATACACAGCCATGCTGAGCCCATGCTGGGAAGGGAATTCTGCCACCACAACTCTTCCAGTCCTGGGATCTCAAGTTAGTGCCCACAAATTTTCCACTCTTGATTAAACCAAATACTCCCTTCCCTCAAACCTCACACCTGAATAGCTTCCCCTTTCCTGGGAGCAAAACCCACAGCTAATCCTTAATAACCAATAAAGGATCAAGATAACCCATGAATAGGCCACAGAATAGCAGCAGCTACACCAGCACATCATCAGTGGTTTCTAACAACTTAGAGGGACAGAAGATACCTTCTTCATGAGGGACAGAAAGAGATAGCATAGCTTTCTTGGACCTTTTTCAGGCAAACACAGTAGGAAACAGCCACCTTCTTTCTTTTGTGGTCCCTTTTTCACCTAAACACCTTTCAAACCCCAGGTAGGCTGATTCTCAGTACTTCAGAGGCCCTGTCCTTGTTACAGGCTGTGAAGGTTAATCAGGAAGTGTCTGTGAAGACCAAGCAAGACCAAACATGGAAGGGCCACACCATCTCCCCACCCTGCCACGGTCCTCCAGCAGTAGCAACCCAGGTCTTCTTCAGGCAAGCCAGGTAGTTACCTGTGCAGATGGCTGGAGCTTTGCTTGTCTTTGTAGTGAACAGCCTGGGCCAGATAAGTGCCCGTGTTCAGTCCCAGTGCTGGGTGGCACCAACAGAAACAATTCTGCACCAGTGGAGTTCTGTGAGGCAGAATCACAAATGTGACACTGCAAGTTTTCTAGAAAGACCAGTCTAGAGCAGGAGCTCTCAATTTCAGCACTTTAATCACAAACCACCTGGGCCAATGCAGCACCTACAAACACACAGATAAGCCTCCAGAGCTGAGGAATCTCATAATATTCCTAATTTTTCATATTTCCTGTTAAGCATCTAGACAGACTGAATAATATGGGCAGTAATCCAGTACCAGCACACACGGAACAGAGCCAGAATAAATCCAGCAGCCTGTGTCATCCCTAGCACAGGAAAGCTGTGTTAACACTAGGCTCCAGACTCCTTGGTGATAGAACAAGATGTTTAAACCAAATCCGTGTGCCTGGTAAATGTATCCAACTGGTGAGTCCAACAATGAAAGGCATTTTGTTCAGACACTATAGAGAATCCTTTGATTCATCTCAATCAATTTCCAAGTTCTTCAAGACCTTTTAAAACTACTTTTAAAATCAGGTATTTGTTCGGGATTTCTACATTTCACTCTTTCCTTTCCATGCTAGAAATCTAGCCATGAGCATAGCTCTCCTGATACCTCCAGAAGACAGGCAGCCTGGAAACAAAGTGAAGGCAAGAAACAGTCTGGTTCCTCTAAGTCCTTGTTCTTTTTAAAAGCTTCAAATTCTAGTCCTTCTCAATCACTAATATGAAGACAAAATAAGATCAGTCATGGCAGAGCCCAGATGGTCACTTTCCAGATAGCCCATGGGATGTTGCTTCAGCAAGTTAGAGTTATATACAGCCTCCCAAGCCACTGCAACTATTTGTGTGGTCATAAAAGCTCAGGATCTCCCTCAGATCTTCCTGATAGAGTCCAAAAGAAGTCTGCACCTATCTCCCTGGAACCTGCCCACTTGCTGAGGATCCTGCCCAGCTGTCTCCAGTACACAAGAACTACACTCCGAAAGCTGGGATGAAACATTTTTCTCCCTACCCTCAATTTCTGGTGACCCCAATTCACTAGAATTGGTATTATATAAATGTGCAAACTCTAGGAAACTGTTGAATTTTGAACATCTGTTGAAAACAGAGATGTGCAAAACTGTGGACAATTCATTTACTCTGACAGTTCATCCTCATCTGTAAACTGTGATCACCCATCAAAGAGGAGAAAATATTGCACATAAGCAGATGACTATTCAGAAACCAAACAGAGCTCTAAACCAATATTTCAGCCTCAATAACTATTTGAAACAAAACAGGTGGGAAGCACATACTTTAAAAAAAAAAAGTATGAAGAGACCTGTTCAGTTTCAAACACTGGGATATTTGATCTGAGTATCAAACAGAGAAAGGAAAACAAATCCATTTAAAAATAATTACCCCAAGTGCAGCATTTGTACAATTTCTGTCATCCAATTAGGAGACTGCACCAAAACCAAAGGGAAGAGCTGAGCTGCTGTCTCTTCCAGGTGCTTTGCAATAGCAGCTGAGGCACTGAAGGGATGCAGCAACTTATGCTAAGAAGAGAAAGGCTTGATCAAACCACATCTGTGTTGTACATAGGGAGAAATGCAGATCCTTGGCAAAGCTATTCTT